>CM052114.1:3958407-3973584 GCA_028454245.1 Halictus quadricinctus | reverse complement strand
CTGCTGCTACTGCTACTGCCGCCGCCGCCGCTGTTGTTCCTGCAGCTTCTCGACGTCGACAACGTTCCTCTTACCTGTTTCGATAACTCGACGAAGATTAATACGCAGCTGTTAATTAATACCGTTAGATTTCTCGGCAAAGTTCACTTCTATGGGAGTGTACATCGCCGTGTCAAAGACTGATGAAAACCGTCCACCGTCGGGGGGGTAGCAACACTTACCGACAGTGAGTAAATGGACCCGAACTCACGAAATCTCGCGTGCTCCGGAATTATTCTGAAGGGTCTTTTTATTAAGCTAATAATGCTCGCGGAGAACTCTTCTCCGTTGGTACCGCGATTTACAAACAAACTGAAGGGACGTTGAACATACCGAACCCTTCCATCGACTGGAGTGTTTTTGATCTGAACTTGAAGCGCAAGGACATTTTCCCTGAAAATATTAATTACGGCCTCTCACAGATGTTTTCATTACATTTGTTGTTCATTACACTCGGTACATTTTGTTCCAAATATACTTCAATTAGGACATGAAGTGTTTGATCCAAGTGCAACGACCGTGGATCTTTATTTATTCATGGCAAAAATGTTACGACCCCAATTCTTGAAATTAGTAACCCTTCGTGGGCGATTATGGATAGTTTATGTCCACAGTAACATTTCACTCTTGAACTTCTTTTTTTTCCAATATTCAATTTTTCCCGAAAGCATTCTTCCCGCGAAGTATCAAGAAAATTCAATGTAATTCTTGCACAGTGATTTCTCTGTATATGTCGCCAAGGTCTCGATGATAAACGTCGCGGGACTATCCCCACTCCCGCGAGTTACACTTTGTGAAGGGCCACGACGCTCGAGAGGCCTAGGAGTGTAAAGATAACACGGGTATGTCTCCTGCTGACAAGACCCGTGTTGTTGACATATATCGAGAATTCACTGTATCTCGCGATTAATGCGACCACTTTCAGTTTTACACAACGATCCAGCCATTGCGTTTCCGGTCGGAGCAAGGTGTCCAATTTTCTAGAAATCACGGGCAGAGCAGTTTAATTTGTTGAACCGATGATCCGTCCGATTGATTTCAAAAGGAAGGCCGGTGTCGTGTAACAAGCTGTACCATTTGAAAAATGGAAAGTGAACAGCAAGAGGCCTTCAACAAGCGTGCTGGAGGCTGAATGGTCTCGCGCTGCTGTATTCCTGGTGTGCCGCGAGAGCAATGTTTGTCTGTGCGGGTACGAGTCGAGCAATCAGCGAATGTTTGCAGGCCCTTCCCAAATTCATTAGCGCGCGCTTTTCGTGCCGAGCTGAGTGAAAACATTTCGCATTTCGATGGCCGTAGCAACGAGCCAACCCGTTCGCGTCGATATTGCCGCGTTCACTCTCGGAAGAAGCTTCCCCGAAAACCGAAGAAACCTCAGAGCTCGTCGGTTCTGTGAAGATTCGCTCTTTAAATCCCGAACCATCGTGTCCAGTGATACGCGTGTCAACCTCAGTCGAATTATCCTGCGAAAAGTCCTGTAAAAATCGATGAACCGTCCGATTCTACTGACGGTACAAAACGGGGGTGATTTTACACCGAAAAATAAGTCGAAAATGTAGAACAACATTTTTCCGTACAAGGCTCTGTTTTCAAGAAAATCGATTTTAAATTCCGCCCAGCGGTGCTTAGCATTTGTAAGTAGAATCGGTCAGCCATGCACAGACGCGCCAGACTCGAGCTCGATTTCCTCGAAAACGCAACCCGGTCGGAAAAAATTTTATTCTACTTTTCTAGTTTAGTTCGCGAGGGTTGTTTTGGAGGTGGCAGTTCGAACGATTAATTAGAAAGTATCGAGATTACTGGAGTTCGTTGGAGATTAACAGGATTCGTAAGCGGCCGCTCTTTCGGGTTCGCCTGTGTGATCGCGGAACGAGGAGCAATAATAAAAACCGGGCGGACGACTGGCGGTGGCTGTGGCCGGGTCGGCTGAATTCCACAGGAATTTTCGAGCCTTCCCCAACGGGTAATAACGAGGATTCGGCCTCGTTTATCACCACTTGTAGCTCTATCCCAACCCTGACCATCCGTGCCTCTTTCTCTCACCCCGGTGTTTATAAAAGGAAGAAAGCAGAGACCCGACTATTTCGCTTTCAAGCCAGCTGCTCCAGCTCTGGCTCTGGCTCGCGACGCGTGGCCCCTTTCAGCCCCTTATTTCCAGACCGTTTTCAGTATCATCGTCTCTACCACCCTCGTCAACACCTCTACTACAGCCACGCTTCCAAAAGGATCTGTGACCGGGGACACTGACAAACGCAAGCTACTAGAGAACCAAATGCTGCTTTCTCTCTCTCTCTCTCTCTCTCTGTTTCTCTCTCCTACAGGTGCATGTAACCTTTGTATTTGGCTACGTGAGGCGAATCCGTACATTCGAGACCCGAGGCATCTTCACACGTTCCTATTCTACTTTTGCCTGGCCGACGCAGCTGATTCCCCTTAGCTCTCCACCGCTTTACATCCGAGATACTCGCGGCTTCAGGAAAACCAGTCAAACTGCTGATAGATTACCTGAAAAATAGATTTTCAATCATTCTGATATCCAGTGAATTTCAAACTACTTAACCCTTTGAACTCGAAGCCATTCTAACTTCAGACCTCTCAGTTATTTCATCGTCTTTAGAAACCCTGTAACATTTAAATTGCGATTATTTTATGTATCTGGTTTGTCAAATAAAAATATTTTATTTTGCCGAAATTTTTTAATCTATTTAACCAGTTAGCTGTTGCGACCTCTTTGAAAAATGTGTACCTAAGTTGCGTCGCAAAAATTAACCGCTGTTTGAATTATAGCTGTTTTGACGAGTATACTCGTCATGACACAAAATATTGCCATTTCTTCATGACGAGTATACTCGTCAAACACAGTTAACTGGTTAAAGTAGTATTTTATTTGAACTATAATTAAATTATACTATTTAAAATGGTATTTTATATATTTTTTCTCGAAATTTTGACCAGGTCTGTTAGAAACCTTGTAACATTTTGATTGCGATCATTTCGTAAAAATAAAATAGTACAACCATAACCCTGGACTCATTTTGACACTAAACCTACCGAGCCTTAAAAGTGACATGTTGTCTTATAAAAATGTTTATGTAAATATTTATTTATTTCGATTTGGTGCGGTTCGTATTATAATGCATGCGCTACTAAATATATCTATTTAATCATTTCTTACGAAAGCATCTTTATCATTTCAGTAATTGTAAAATTAAAAATCTGGAACCGGTTATTTTGAACGGCGGTGGTAGGTTTAAAAACTTCGAAAAACGAATTAAACCATAGCTTGTTTCTGTTTAATTTAAGCAGCTCCTTTTATTTAACAATAAACCTACCACCGCCGGTCAAAATGACCGGTTCCAGATTTTTTATTTTACTGAAATTATAAAGGTGCTTTAATCTAGTTTATCTTTAAATTGTAAATTACCATTGTCGATTAAAAATTACTATTCACAATGTATTAAACATGTTATGCCAAATGCAACATAGAAAATTCTCAAAATTCTTAAAACTTCGCAAGGAATATCTTCTGTATCATACGAGATCATAGAACTATACAAAATGGAATATTTTCAGCACACTTCCATTTATATAATCGTGCAGGAATTATTTCCCATCTCGTCCAATATCACGTGTTATTATTGTTTAAAGTCACCCGGATAGGTCCTCTTTGACGACTAAAAAACACTTTAAGCGCTAAACCAAATTTTATTTAAAGACCGGTTGTTCAAAAATTTAGAGGAATACTATATTTGCTAAGCTGAATGTGTTTTTAAAAGTTGTTAAATTTGGAAATATATTTAAAAAATAGTAAAAAAGATTACTTGTTAATATTCTACACCCCAAATATCAGTTCGATATCTTTAATAGTTTAAAAGTTACACCAAAAATTACGCTAAATTTTGCGTTTCAGACCACTGCGCGGCGCGTCATTGGCGCGAAGATAAATGTGTCTCTCGTCTTGATCCGAAGGAGGACAATAGAGGCTGCGATCGCGCGGAAACCGTTCACCGCGAATTTCGCGCTGGGCAACGTTTTCCCCTGACGAGGCTGGGGGCTTCTCTTCCTCCGAGAAATCTCTCTGGTCCTGTGACGGAAAATGAAATCTGATATTGTAATTCCGCGCGTTTGTGTAACGCGACCTGCCACTGGAAACGCGCACCGTGCCGTCGGGCCGGGCCGGGCCGGGCCGGGGCGAGCGATACCCGCGTCGCGGCAGTCGCCCTTTTTCAAACCGGACTCGCTGCACTTCGTGAAATGAATTTAAAGCGGCCCCACGACGGTGCACTACCCCATAGCCGCACACCGACGAATACCGTAATATTAAAACACAAACCGGGGCTGCGTGTCACGGCGAAATCCGGCTATGAACCGCGTTTATGCGAGTACAGTTGCCCGAAGGTGCCAATGCACTGGTTGCAACATTCAAAAAACCAAAAAAATGTGTCCCAAGTTAACCCATTCAGTAGCAACCTCTTTGTTGCTAACCCTTTGCACTCGAAGCTATTTTAACTCCAAAACGAAACATTTCTTCCGACCTAGAATATTTTCTATGTATTTTTTTTTTTTGGTGTTATGCATACGAAAATGGTGCGATTTACTCGTACAATACCGAAGCGTTTAGTAATTGATTAAACACAAACAAATTTAATAATGTAAAAAATATTTTGAACAATGATACAGCAATTTTTAGTGGCGCCATTCGAGTGCGAGGGGTTAAATTTGTGCTCTGAAGGTTGGTATTTATAAATTCAAGACGATTCGTGCCAAAAGCGAAATTAAATTTAAATAATTTGTTACTACTAGACTGCGGATCTTTATGCAAATATGGCTGATCAAAATTTTCACAGTTAATAATGTAAAAAATATTTTGAGCAATGATACAGCCATTTTTAGTGGCGCCTTACAGTCGCCATTCGAGTGCTAAGGATTTTTGTGCTCTGAAGGTCGGTATTCACATATTCAATAATATTCGTGCCAAAAGTGAAATTAAATTTAAATAATTTGTTACTGCTAGACTGCAGATCTTTATGCAAATATGGCTGATAAAAATTTTCAAAGGATGCTGTAAAATAAAATTCGGTAGTATTTAGTACGATTTTTATTTATTTCATTCCATTTTCTGAAAATTTGTAAAAATTGGGAATTGCGTAAACATCCGCAGTTTAATCGTCACATTCAATTAAAAAAATATTCCCATTTGGGGACGCCAATTGATTTTTATGCCGTTCCATAGTGCACGATTCCAAATGGAGGTTATGGTACGTAATGGATGAAGGATCACACCATTATCACGTAAGTTGACATGACATTCTGAGAGTCAAGGGATTTCTGAATTGTATAAGCATTATTATTTCCAGTGTGTAACGCGATAGCGCATGATTTCCCGTGATATGATAGCAGTGTGCGTTCCTGCTTTCACCCGCCCAGTGTATTCGCACCTTAATAATAATGGAGCGTGTAGCGGAGAAAAAGAGAAGAAGCCCTGCGACGGGATCGATTTCAGAATCAATTTGGCGAGCGTCGAGGAAGATATAGAAGTAGGAATTAGGCGGGTATGAAAATTTGAACGTCGACGCGTGCGATACGCGTTCCGCACGAACTAAGTCCGTGTTAGACGTTGTTTTTTTCTCCCGTGGAAACCGCAGAGAACGCGTTCGGCTCGTTTGCCGGCCGCTGCCAGACTTCTCTGCTTGTCCGTTCGTTATTCCGTGAATAAATAATTGAGCGAACATGCGCGCGTGCGAAAGCTTGATGAAAATTTCAATCGATGGCTTTTCGTCCGTTCACTGCTTCAAAATTATTCAGTGATCTCTTTCTCGCAGCCCAATCCGGTCTGACCTCTCTCTCCTTTTCTCTCTCTGTCTCTCCCTCTTTTTCACCCTATTTCTCTCTGTTTTGCTTCATCCCTGACTCTTTTTGCGAGAGAGGTGACAATTCCTGAAGAGAGAGAGAAAGAGAGTGAGAGACCTAGAGAGGGTCTCAGAAGAGACTCAAAACGACGTCGCTTGTATAAAAATATTTCAGTCAGTATTATCAGTCTCACAGTCCTGAACTCGCCTAAAATGGTGTAGCAGAATCGTGGAAAAATTCGTGAACAGTGAATTCTTCCGAATTTTTCACTTGATAATCGACTTTCCAAAAATTCCGAAAATTCCTGATTTTATTCGCCGTTGCATCGACACGTTTATGTTATTATCGTAGTTGGGTCTTGCAGTGTTTACTCGATATATGTCCACAACGCTAGCCAGGGACATATATCGGCCAGGAGATGTTATTCTTTGATCCACTGAAGTCTAGAGGCCTCGTATACCCCGCGGCAGTGGGGTTAGTTCTGGGACTTTTATCGGCCAGGTATTTGGGACACATATAGAGTAAACACTGTACTTCAATTCGAGGGGCTCATTTGACCCCCTTATCCGGCTGTACCCTTCGCGATACGCGCCACGTCGCGTACTACGTACTTAGATGAGTACAGAGTAGATTAGACTCTATTAGCTAATCCGAGATAGCGTCCTCTAATGCGACGCTAATCTGCGAGAACATACTTTTTGCTCGAGATAAGATTGCGCGGAGGCACGGTCGTCTATTTGCATTTTCGCGTGCAAGTAAATAAGAGCATTGTTGTCTCCGTGTGATTTCTTTATCTCCGTTTGCTGGACGTAGCCGTCCGGATCCTCTATTGAGTCCCGGAGACCTGGTGTTATCGTCAGGCTTAGGGTACAAAGAAGTGTTTTCCCAACAATTTCCCATAGATACGTTCATTCTTATAATGCCAAACGATTCTATACAGATCGCTGTAGCAACGCAGATCAGCGTGCCGGCCGAATAACATCGCAGAGCGTGCTGCTAGTCGCGCCATTATCGCCCGTGTAAATTCCATTTTCATCGGTCGCCGGAGCTGCGTCGATTGTTTTCCTCGTCAGCTCGCCAAAAGCAGGAAATACTCGGGCGATTCGTTCCTAGCCTGAACGCGGAAAACGGGGCGAGAAGATCTGCTTCTTGGTGTGCCTCTCCCGTGTGCAAGGCGCGTCTTTATTTTCTCTCTGTCCAACTCGCCAACTTCCAGCTCTGTTTGCTTCTTCTTGCGCGTGCGTACAAGTCGTCTCTCTCTCTCTCTCTCACACACAAACTCTGTCTCACTCTCTCACGCTTCTCTCTGTGCATATACGCGTACAGACACAGAGAGAATGCACACGTGCACCAGGCATGTAAATAAGCGATTTCGAGTAACGCGAGGCATGCGAATGTTGAATTATCCAGCGGATCGATCATACTTTTGTTGCATATTACAACGGTGAATCCTGGAGGACGATAGAAAGAGAATGAGAGAGAGGGAGAGAGGGAGAGAGAGATGGAGATATACCGAGGAGGCCCCCGGGCAGGAAGTACTAGTCGAGTGATAGAGTTGAGTGCGGGGAATTTTTATGGGTAAATCGATGTTGCATGCGGAAAGGGCGAAGAACGAAGAGGGGGGAGAGGTGCGAGAAGACGAAGAGCTCCAGGCCTGGCTTTGGAAGAGGACAGAATCACCGGGAGAGACGTAGAGAGACCGAGAGAAAGAGAGACAGAGAGAGAGAGAGAGAGAGAGAGAGGGGGAATGGAACAGACACCGGAGCTGTTGGTGGGAGAAGGAGAGGCTGTGCCATAGAGTGACCGAGGAGAACGCGACCCAAAGGAGAAAAAGAGAGGTGTTGCGAACCTCGGGTGAAATGTGCGAACGCAAGAGCGAGCAGGAGGCAGAGAGGTAGTGAGGCAAAGGGCGCTAGAAATCTGGGGCGGGGATAGATCCGGGGCTTTTGCGCTGTGCACGCGACCTTGAATGCCAGCCAGCCTAGACCTTGCTACAGCTCTTTCGCTTGGCTTGCTTAGTCCAGAGACCACCGCTCTCTGCTGCTGTAGATACTGTTGTTTCGAGCGCCACGGCCTAAATCCGATATCTCTCTAGCCTGCTGCTGCTGCTGCTGCTGCTGCTACTACTTCCTCCTTCTTCTTGCCTCACCTTATCCTACCAACCGAGCGATCCCGACGATTACGTAAAAGATGAAAACACGAATTATCGCCGACTGGATCGCGGGTAATTCTGCTTGGACGGCGTGCAATTATAGCAGAACCGAATACGATGCTATCCGAACGTTCTGTTAGCTTGCTCTCTTAGTTTAGGCGACTTCGAAGGCCTACAGGTTTTCTAGATGTTGGAACTCCGTCGGAATCCCCGGAGCGACTATAATCGCCGTGGCTTGGACCTGCCTGTCATCAAAATAATTTGTTGATTAGTTCTGCTTTAACATTAGGTTTACAGTCGACAAAAATTGTCGAAAAATTTGTAAAAATTAACCCCTTGTACCATAACATCGGGTCGTGATGAAGATTTTCAACTGGTTCTACTGAATATGTATGCTATTCATTTTCTGTATACCGAAATAATATTCTATTTTGTCGTCGATATACACATAGTAGTTGGAGAATACATAGATAAATATACACTACTTCCTTCTTCTAGATAATTGTAAACGATAAAGAAGTTCCAATCACTGTAACCTAAGATAATTTGTAGTGCAAGGAGTTAATGTAAAATAAACGGTAAGAATTGTTTGGTTGAGTTTAAAAATAACAAAATGATACCTTGAACAATGTTTAAAAATGTTGTGCTCATATATGTATGCGCTGTTTGAAAAAAAAACGCAGAAATGACAACAGGCTAATCCATTATTCATGTGCTCAGTTGCCATAGTCCTAGTATTATGGCTGTAGGTCTGGCTCACTAAAACATTCACAATGCAGCAAAATATGACGCGTTTCCTGCGCAAATATTCAGGACAAACGTCGAAATGCAGACTTTCTAAACGTGTATATTTTTGTCTTAAAGGTCTCTGGAGAATTTTGTCATGATTACTTAAATCTTTAAATGCATAAATTCCTTCAATAAATTTTTCGTTTTACATTTAATTGTATGAGGATTTAACTGAGGCAGAACGTTCCTTCATTGATGAATTTCCACAGTCTAATTCAATTTTATCTTCTGTACTGATACTATTATAGACGGATGATAAATATTAAAGTGGTGCTACGTTTGCTAGTCTTGTAGTTGATAATTTTGGAAAGTTTGCAAATATATGTTCGCAGTGGTATGAGTCTGCAAACCAGTCAAAATATGGCGAACGAGGTTCGCAAGCCTCCTGCTCGCTGGAGCGATCACGATGGGTGGGATCATAACGGACCTTCGGTCGCGACCGCGCCTAGAATTCAATGGATTCAACATAACTTCGCTTATCCACCTGCCTTTTTATGTTTTTGCAAATTGCACGGTTCTCGAGGATCGCGGCGGCATCTGCCTTGAGGATTGCGAGACTCTCCTAATCACGTGACTAGGAGTATACCGGTTTCCCGCTAGGATCTACCGATCACAAACTTAGCTAACCGGTGTTTCTTGTAAAACCATAAAAACAATCGTAAATATTCTGTTTCCCAACCGAATAACATTTACCTCCAGAAAAGTAATTAATTTTTAAGAAAAAAAGACTATCCAAATAAAAAAGAAACCTAAACAACTATTTTCGAGGTATCCCGCACAATACAACTTGAATTAATGCCGCCCATAATGGGACACGATAGGTACACCGCAAGAGCATGTGTACAAACAACAATAGCGGCCAGTCATTTATAATTAACACGTTCATAACGTGAAACGTAATATAGCTGCCTATTTGAATTAGTTGTGCGCTGGTATAGAACGCGCGTAATCATTCTTCAATTCTTAACCAAGCGGGATTGATCATGCAAACAAACGCCGAATTCCCTTCGAAAAACATAACTATTAATATAATTTAACAATACATAAATCGTCTTTCATACTTCCTGCTTCTTATCCGTAAATTTTTGTTTGTAGACTTCCAGTTTGTTCTACCGTTAACAATACGGATTTTTCACCGGTTCAAACTTCATTTCACTCTACACGCCACGTGACCTGCAGTGCCTGTCGAAGGTTCGGTTCTGGGGCACCTTGTTAACATGCTCATCAAACGTAAATATAACGTACTTGCATTTTCCATTGATAGAAATTTCTAGTCGATGTTTGTTTTCATATTGAGATTACAATTCGCTTCTCTGCGAGTCGTGTGACAATAGACTGACTGTGATTATTGGAAATTTAAGTGTGGTACGGGCACGGACCGCGAGTGTCGGCACTGTTGCGGACACTACAATTCAAACGTGTGACGATTGAGTTTCTACGCTAATCGGTTGTGCGCCGCGTGTTAACTTAAAACTGTTCGTTGATTCCGATTTATTACGTGGATCTAAGCATTTGACTGTGCAGACTGGAAGATTCTGTAGAATAAAATGTTCGCCAAACGGGACGATAATAAACAACAGAAGAATTATAGGTTTCCTTCAACGAAACTGAAGAACGTGTATTGTACACATTGTAAACATCAGTTTTTTTTGCAAGGTAACAATCGACCTTTTCGAACTACTCATGTACCGGCTTCGTTATTTCTCTCTTTGCACATTGCACGTGCTAGCAACAAGTATCAATTTATAACAATTTGTGATATTTCAAGCGTTAGTTTTTTAAATTAGTTACTATTTCCGTTTGCACATTAGTCCAACAGATGTGCAACAATATTCTAGAAAGGTAAACTAGAATTTCACGCCGGTTTATATTGGATTCATTAAAAAAGAGAACCTAAATTGAACAGAGGTTAGAATTACATTGAAATTTGTGAGGATAATATTTTTGTTTCGTATGCCCTTTCATAATTTTTATGGTCTGATGCATTGTCTAATTTAAAGAAATGTTTATTTGTATTTGTTTCAGACTTCATACCTTTGCGTGGGTTGGTTCCTTTATTGATGGAATGTGGACACGTTGTATGCGATAAGTGTGCGAAGGTGGCTTTCAGCAAACCTTGTCCGTCGTGTAATCTAATTTCACAGGACAAGGATGGTAAGAAAGCTTTGATGCCTATTCACATTTATACATTGGGTCTGATGGTCTCGTCTCATAATCGACCGATCGACATGGATGATTTAGATATCTCTTTCACCAAGCCATCTAGCTCAAAATTGAAGCAACAGTGTATACAAGGTTTGTATTACAAGAAGGTATAAACAAAGAGTTTGTAATTCTTAACAACGAATTGACCTTATTTTCAGGATTTTGCCAAGAGTGTGGTGTCCAAGCATTGGTAAAGTGTCCGCAGTGCGATGCTCTTTATTGCTTTAATTGCTATGCTAAGGTATATAATGTTTTTTTCATCGGACTTAATTTGTTTTTATATTATTTTACGTACTACGAATATTTTTTGGAAAATGTGAAATGCTTCTCGTTATTGTAATGTAAATAAAGAATATTTTATAAGAATTCCTGTTACACAAGAAAAATTAATATGATGTGATCAACAAATTTTGGTAAGTAAAACTGTGCTTGGATTTGTTGACAGATTCATGGACGTGCTTTGAACAGTCATTCAAAAATTATATTGTCTGACAATGTCACCGATGACTCTTGCATCGTACAGAACACTTGTTCGGAATCATGCAAGGAAGCTTTAGGATATTTTTGTGAAAATTGTGAGATAGCTGGGTGTTCCCATTGCATATTAAAATCGCATAAGCATCACGATTACGTGCCGCTATTAGAAAAGGTTTGTATCCTAATTATGGCCAGAAAAAATATATTTTTTCACTATTTTACATGTACAACAAGGCATTCTTACTTTTTGTTTACAGAATCAAGTGTTCCTGGAAGAGTACCGTACAATGTTCACCCGTGCTGTTCATAAACTGCAGAGGATTCGTCAGGCGCAAAAGGTAAGTGTCAACATGATCTTTGTTACAAAAAAGTCTATTATTTCATTACATATACAGAACGAACGTGTACGAGCTATAAAATTATAAATAAATAAGTTTATTTGATACATCTAACAGCTATTAAGTATGAATAGAAAATTGAAGTGTCGTTACATTTCGTTACATATTTCTAGTAGTTACATGCCATTCCCTGAAAAGTGGAAAAGTATTCGATTAATTTATTGTCACGTACTATGTTCTTGGGAGCAGTGCATGTATTATCCTTGTAGAAAAGTTTGACCAACATTGGCCATTCGATGCATGTAGAAATACAAAAATTTTCTATAAAATAGCAGAGTATATCCTGTTATAAATAATTACGCAGTACAAATATGACTAGAGGGAATGAAAATACTTATTGACAATATTCAGTTATTTCACACTAGTTTCGGCATTCCTGACAGCTTTTTGCTTCCTTGAACGATTAGCTTTGATGTCATAGTTGTATTTATATGTATTAGTGAAACAGGAAAATTTGATTTTTATTAGTACAGAGATCTCTCGTATAAAAAATTCCTCTTAAAAGTACGCTAAACATAAATCACACACATGGAACCTACACTATACGTATTGCACATTTTCAAATTTCACAAAATCCGCTCGCACTCAACTATGCAGAGTACACAATTTACAAATTGTTGCTACAACAAACAATGGCAACAAGGATCGGTCCGACGCGCGATTAAAAATTCGAATAATTTAACTACTAGCTATGTATTCGTCATTCTTCTTCTTCTTCATTTTTCTTCACTTCCGGTTTGTCTTTGAGTTTCTCCTTCTCCTTCTCCTTCTCCTCCTTCTCCTTCTTCAACTTCTCCTTCAGCTTCGCCTCCATTTCCTTGAATTTTAGTTCCAAATACCGATCTACTTCCGGGCCGGTAAAGTCCTCGGGAAACTTCGGCATTACCGGCAAGATGTACTTGTAGAGTCGTTCGTTTAGCACGTATAATTGCGTGGTCGTCTCGCACTTTACGTTGAACCACCAGTCGCACGTTAGGGCCACTTGGCTGAATATGGTACCGTTCGGGCACAAAAACGACGATTTCCCTCCGTTCAGATCGCAGTAGTGCCACACCTGCAAAACAGAGCAGTTGAAAACAGATGAAGTTGCAATTCCGTCAAAATAATTAGATTCTTCAATATTCTTGTAGAGCACAAAAAGACGAAGCCAACGACTACCATGACCGTACCCGTACGATCATTCAGTCTCAAGATATCCGTGTCTGGAAGGAACAAACCTAATCTTTCAAATATAAATATCTCGAGACTAAACGATCGTACTGGTATGTTCATGGTACTCGTTGAATTCGTATTTCGGAGCTCTCCAAGAATATCGAAGAAAATATATAGGATACCGTACAAAAAACATGACCTTGAAATTTTCTTTTCTTTTCTAAATTGCCACGCGAGTCGAAACTCAGAAGTAATGCTACTTAGGATAATACACAGACTCGTATAAGGTTTATTAAGTCGCAATTTTTGGCCCCGTGCCCCGAGAGTCTACATCGCACAATAAAAATCACACTTAGCCTTCACATCCTCGCAACATCGTACCTGGCATCCAGTTTCGGGATCCCCGAAGAACCCTTTGTACCGTTGTTCCTTGCAGCTGAAATTGGTCAGTGGGATGCTGGAATACGCGGGATAATCAACGTGAGCTTTCCCCTGCGTCGCGCCATACCTCACGGACGTTTGCGGTACGCTAAGTTTCGGCGTTGAAATTTTATTCGGCTCCGTGTAACTGTAAACCGAAGTCTCGGGGGTCGCCGTGCTCGGTGGAGGAGGGGGAGGTGGAGGAGGAGGGTATTGATCCTGCTGCAGCACGTCCTCGTTCAGATTTTCTGTGATCTCGTACGAGTTTTCGTTAGGTCCCTCCCCCGGGAGCTGATGATTCACCGGGGGTCTAACCGTGGGCAGGAACACTTCTTTGTTCTTGATCGGAGAATCCTGAACCACGGGGATGTAGTAATCTAACAGCTTATTATTCCCAACGTAGCCGAGCTCCGGCTTGTATAGCTGGTCTCTCATGAAGTTCGGCTCCAGTTTCTGGCTATTTAACCCGTCATCCAAGTAAACCGGCTGAGGCGGTAGAGGATCTATCTCCTCCTCGTATGACGTCACTTTGTAACGCTCTGGATCATCGGTTATGTACAGAGGATTAGGCGTCACTTGGAATCGCGTTTCCGTGATGACCTTGGGCCTCGTCTGCGGACGTTTCGCGTTCGAGACCTTCAACCTCGGCGGTGGTTTTATCAATGGGATCAGCGGTCCTTGCTGAACTTGAGGGAACTCCTCTTTCTTCTTATTGTGGAGGATGTTCAGTATCTCTGCCAGGGTCCTCAAGCTGTTGTCGATGTTGTCTCTGCTCAGTATTTCAGGAAGACGTTCGCTAAGATGCAAACTCTCCACTATCTGATCCAGATTCACATTCGGATTTCGGATTAATTGGGGACCCGGTTGCTTCTCCTGGACCGGTTCTAACTGCGGCCTTGGAACTCCTTGGAACTCCTTCCCGGGATAGTGAACTCCATTTGCAATTGGTCTGACGTTATAGTTCAACGCGTACTCGTCCCGAACGTTAGCCAGCGCCGGGTTAGGCTTGGCCAACTGTTTTCTGGGTGAGTGATCTCGGCCATTTGTCGC
This sequence comes from Halictus quadricinctus, assembly GCA_028454245.1. Classification (NCBI taxonomy): domain Eukaryota; kingdom Metazoa; phylum Arthropoda; class Insecta; order Hymenoptera; family Halictidae; genus Halictus; species Halictus quadricinctus. The sequence continues at coordinate 3,959,055 of CM052114.1, read as the reverse complement.
GTAAGGTCTTGATGGTCTCGCGTTCGCGTAATATCTATGATCCTTGCGTGCGAACTGGCTCGGTATAGGTGTCGCCTCAGGGTACGCCGGTTTCTGGCGTTGATATGCTTGATATTGAGCGGGATAATCATCGTGACCAATTTTAGCGGAGTATCTAACAGGCGCGAAGTAGTCGTTGTCGTTTCCCAGCTGGCGGGGGTCGTATTGTACAGAGGGAACGAATTTTCTGTCCTGACTCGGGTCGTTTAGGCGAACTTCCGCTTTCCTAACGTTGGCCAACCTGGCGAAGGGCTCCGGCTCATTTCTTAGCAAGGCGTCGCTTTGGTACGCCTTTGCCGAGGTCTGCAGTACCGGAGTTTGCCCGTTGACGTAGTTGCTGGCGACATAGAACGTCATGTAGGGTATCAATCTTCTGTATCTCTCCTTGAACTCCGCTAACGTTATCTGCGGTAAGGATTCTTCATCCTCCTCCTCAGCCAGTAGTTGCGTCGAGCTCGAATTCGACGAGGACTCAGCGCCCGTTCTCAGAGATAGCACTGTAACAACACCAAACGCGTATTCAAACATCGTTAACCCATCGATCACAATTAGGTGAAAATATAAATTGTTCAAGTCAATTGTGCGACATGAAAGTTGAATGAAAATGCA
>CM052114.1:3945193-3958307 GCA_028454245.1 Halictus quadricinctus | reverse complement strand
GTTTCTATTGTCTTAATTCAGTCTTATACAGGGTGCTTCGGGTGATTTGATATTTTTTTATACGACACCCTGTATATTCTATTCAGTATTCTTGTAGAGCGCAAGGAGACGAATTCAACGACTACCATAACGATATGGTTACGATCATTCAATCTCGAGATATCTGTGTCTGAATGCATCAATTATGGTACCTTTCAGACACGAATATCTCGAGACTGAATGATCCTAACCCCATGGTCAGTGTACTCGTTGGATTCGTCTTCTCGCGCTCTACAAAAATATCTAAGAAAAAATATTAGGTGTCGTTTAAAAAAATATCAATCATTTCGAAATCATGTTAAAAAATTCTCTTGAGAAAAAATGCCATGCAACACTTAAATTAATAGGATATTTAGATGATCCCAATTAACTAAAACCCTCTGCGGATGCAGTACACTCGAACGAACTAATCGTAGGATGTTTTCCAACAGTAATTATACTCGGATAAATGTTCTCTTTTCAAAATGAGATTCAGATGAACGCTGAATATTTTCTCGCTCGGTAGCTAACCAGATAACCATGTAACGTAGAAAGTGTAATGCTGAAATTATTAAAACCGTAGTTATCAAAAGCGTTCATCTCGTTTACGACTGCGGCGGTCGACGTGTTGAATACGTAAAAGTTATTCCGCCAATCAAAACAACTGGAATAAAAGCGTACTCGTGAAGCAGCATTTAAATTTTTATTAATGCTTTAAATTTATACGAGTACGGGTAATACTTTGTTACGTTACAAGAAACTTTGTTATCGATGACGAAGGTGCCGTGGTCAGAGAATATGTTGTTTTATTAAGAATATTCTACAAAATTAAATAACCAACATCCAAAAACTATCAATATCGAAAAAATTCAGGGTTTCGAAATTTCTATCTGCTTACTGTCTCTTACAATTGATGCTGAACATTCATATTTCAAATCTGCAGTCTGCTTAATATGCAGACTCCAGCATTATGTATAACAGTGTCATGTAAATTCTAAATTGAAACGGTTCGTTTCACCGATTCGTGCGATTAACGATACACTCCGAATTCCGAAGCATTAATTAAATAAATATGATTTCGTTTGGTATAACGCTCGGTGCTTCCATTGTTAAAGTATAAATGTCATTTGCAAGTGTAATACCGGGTCGCCTGGGACGCAATATTTGTAACTAAGGCGTCCCATAATTTGTTACTTACGGCCGAAGAAGCGCTCGTTTTCGTCCCAGGAAATGGGAAAATGGCTTCATTTCGGTAGGCGGCGACGGCTGCGTATCGCTTTCCCGTTCGGTCCTTCGTCTCCCCAGTCGTACAATAAATAAAACCGCGGGCCACAGTAATTTTGCTCTCGCGCGACTCTGAATATCGGCGTTGCCTGTGCCACAGCCTTGATATCAATTGTCCCCGACAGATGCTCCCCTTTGTGCCGGCGAGATATGAATTACGATTGTAATGATTGTTTTCCATCGCCACTGGCGATCGAATAAACTTTTATTCCGTTCTTGTATCCCGACGACTAATACTTCTCTTTGACCGTAACCGTTACTTATGGATCACTCGGCGATATAAAATCTCCGCGAAATTCCTTAATCCAGTGCACTGTCTCCTACACCGGGTATTCTTCGTACTGTGAAGGTCAGAGTGGAAGGGACACGCCTCCGGCAGTTCTATTGGCTAAAGCGGTTGCACATACTGTGCAGCGTGTGACGTCAAAGCCTAAGCATTGGCCTACTAGAGCGTCAACGGTGGGGATGGGCGGGGCGAGCGAGTGTCCTCTTTGCCCTTGACCGTTCCGTGAGATTTCTTGCGAGGCAGGGATAGTACTGTGCGTGCCGCACAAGAAGTCTCGTCAAAGGAACGCGGAGCTGATTGGCCAGAGTGTAAGGGACACGCCTCCGGCAGCTTTATTGGCCAAAGCGGTTGCACATACTGTGCAGCGTGTGACGTCAAAGCCTAAGCATTGGCCTACTGGAGCGTCAACGGTGGGGATGGGCGGGGCGAACGAGTGTCCTCTTTGTCCTTGACCATCCTGTGAGACTTGCGAGGCACGGACAGTCGACGCATAAAGGATTTCACCGTGCGAACGGTGGAAATCGAATTGGAAACGAACGATTCTTATTCGCGGGAAGTTCGATTAGCTTTCGGAAGGGACCAATCCGTCGACACCGACGCCACGAGGATAGTGCTTCAGAAATTCGGTTTGCGTCTACTCCGTGTCTAGTTGCCGAGCGACGCGACGGACTCTCCCTGTCCGTCACGCTTCCAAGTCACGTGCGTTTGGAATAACGTAATCCGGGAGACCAATAGCTGCCAATTAATATTCCGTATCGAGATACCGATGAATCGACACGACATTCCGGCCGGACACACGCCGAGTTTTCGTGCCTGGCCCCGGCTACAATATGTTGCACAACATAGAAATCCGGTTGCAATTTGCCACAACGCGGTGGCACGGGACACGCGCGGCACAACGGGGCTCTCGTGGGAACGAAAGAGAAACAGATAGTAATCAATCTGCGGGGAGTCAAAGGTACCCCCCCCCCCCCCCCCGCGCGTTTGATCACCGGTAATTGTTACTTTCGTCGAATGTCGCCGATCGGACCGTTAACTATCTAGAAACTCTTCTGTGTCCGTTCAAGAAAACGTCTCGGCTTCCGTAGGATCGGAATCGATTAATTTTGCAGAGAGAATTATATTTACCGCTCGATCATTCGAATAACTATGGTCGTAGGTCTCATTAAGAAGTCGCACGCGATCCTGTTGAAGCAGCGTTGCACATTCCGACGGATGACGTCGATTATATTAATTATTCTCTTTTGTTTCCAATTTGTCGTCTGTAGAATTTGATGTTCCGATATCGATCGTTTTGGAAATATGTGTTTTCGGCGCGTGTATCGTACGTGTCCCAATTCCGCACGCGGAATTGGTAAAATACGACACGAATACGAATGAAACAGTGCTCGACAGAGGCAGGTACTGTGAATTCTTGATATATGTTACAACACAGGTCTTGCCAGCGTCGTGTACCATTATAATTCCGCGACGTTTAGAGTCCACGCCTTGACGACATATGTAGAGAGATCACTATTCTTTGATTCACGCGACCTCATACTCCTCGAAGAGTGTAGGACCAAGGTCTCTCGAGCTTATTGGCCTCCCTCACGGGTTATACCCCGAGGTAGTGGGGATAATTCCGCGACATTTAGCGTCCACGCCTTGGCGACATATATAGAGGGATCCCTGTACTATTCTTTGATTCACGCGACCTCACACTCCTCGAAGAGTGTAGGACCAAGGTCTCTCGAGCTTATTGGCCCCCGTCACAGGATGTACCCCGCGGTAGTGGGGATAATTCCGCGACGTTTATCGTTCAGGCCTTGGCGACATATATGGAGAAATTGCTGTATTGCGAATTCTATTCTCCCGCGTTCCGTTGATGCGCAATGACCCTTTCGCTTTCGCATCGCGTGCATCTAATTACCTTCGTTACGTGTGCACACGGTGCTCGTGCGTGTGTTCGCATTTCCTTCGACCACGCTAGCACGCATCGCCATCAAGATGAGAGAATACGCGTTATAATTACGCGTTATAAAAGCCCCACCCACCATTTAAAATTCCCGATTCGGTATCGAAAAAGGCGAGAACGGGCGTGGGGTAATGCGATCAGGGAAAATCAGGTTTTAACGACGATCGTTTTAGAAATCCGCTTCACGCTGTCATCGTTCGCAATCTCACCTCTTCTCCCATTTTCCAATATGAAATTTTTATTCGCCAAATTGCCGCCTGCTTACGTTAGGAACATTATCCGGCTGTAAAAGTGCTGCGAGTAATTCCTGGATTTGGTTTGATCAAGAATTCAACAGTTCAAGAATTTTCGTTTGGGAACTCGAGGATTTAATTGAATATTAAACGATTTAATTAAACATTAGCTATACAGTTGAACAGGGTATGGAAATTCAGGCTATTTTGTCTTCTATGTTAGTGGTTCCCAACGTCCCACAGAGGGGCAATTTGATTGTTAAGGAGGGAAATTATTATTAAGTTAGAATTACATTCTGATTTACCTATTTTTAATATGTTTTCTTCGACGTATTAAATTTAGCTTATATTTTGGGAGGGGACGGGTGGTCGCGGATTATTTGAAAATTATAAATGGGGTTCGCGACTTAAACAATGTTGAGAAACACTGCTCTATATTGTTCTTCCTTCGCGAACTTAAAATGAGAAAAATATCCTTTATTTGTACATTTGCTTCTACAGTAGATTCGGTAAATTGAAACTGTGTGTTGTTCGTTATAAGCTGCACGAGCACATAAATTCTGCAATTTAAAAACAGCTTCCGCGTTCCAATTTTGTTGGGCCCGGTTTCAACTACCCTTTCCATTAATTCCCGTTACTTTATCACCCAGCCGCAACTGTATTTCCTTCGGACAATTACCATCGCGCATCGATTTGTCGAATGAAAATTTTCAGGCAATCTATCCGCGTCCTTTAACCTACCTTACGATCTGTTTCCTATCGATTTGCTTGTCAAGTCACCAAAATCGTTCGATCTGAATTCTTCGAAAAATCGTTCGCTCCTGTGAAATTGTAATTGCATTTGACACGATCAAGAAAGATCAGAAAATTAATTTCGCAGCTCACGCGCGACACAAGGAACGCCCACAGAATTTCTAATTACAAAATTAATTTAATATCTCGCAGGCAACGCGAACGAACAAAAATTGAAATATTCCTTACAGAATCGCGTCGACTGGATAATGAGCGCGAAAAAAAAAAGCCGCGTGACTGCGTCCATCGCAGTATAATTTCGCGAATACACACGAATATTGTCCGAGTGTCGAAACGTTCATCCGGTATGCAAAGCGAAATGACGGAAGTCCACAAAAGAAAATTGAAGCCCGCCGGACGAAGACGAATCGCGTTTGAAAATTTTGCAATTTTTCTCCTCGAGGGAAACAGAGAGAAACGTATGCGCGCGGGCGCGCGTGTGTGTGAGTGTGAAGCATGGAGGGGAACGACCATAGTATATTAATACGTGGGCGGCTGGTAATACGCATTTCTGGTTTACGGTTGACCCGTCTCAGTACGGCCGGCGCTGCTCCGGAAGCCCAGAAAAGCGACTCTGTACCGCACGTTTTGCACGTCATTTAATTAAAGCCGGAAAACGAGCCGCGTAACGACACTCGTTCCGCCGGCCGGGTTGCGAGGTATCGTGTCGTATTTGGGTCTCGTGGGGTCGTCGACGGTTCTCTGCGACCGGGAAAACCGACGGATCCGGGTCGGGGGATCCGTCGACGACGGATACCGGCCGCCATTGTCCTCCCAAAACATCCCTTCTGCAACTCAAAACCGAGCCTCAACCCTTACGGAACTAGGCAACATATTGTGCACGTTTTGCGCCTGCTTCACTAAATGTTTGCAATTTCGTCGAATCTCGTCGGACCGCGTCGCGAAATTCATTTTGGTGACCGTCACAGAATTTTTGAATTCTTTTTGCAAGTTATTGGAGAAGGTCCAGAACAAGGGAAACCACGTCTATAATTTTATGACGTATAATGGCCACCGCACCTGCTTAAAACTGGGTTCACAGGACCTGCCATAATGACGGGTTCTGGTATTCTTGATTCACAATTTTCGAAATTGTAAATATGCACGAATGAGATGTTATTCGACAAATTTATTTCTTTGGGTGTGCAGTGCATTCTTGATACAAGTCACACCACTGCCGGCTATACCCCGTGGGGGATTTCATTTTAATTAGAAAAATGCCAATGTTGGTGAAAGTCTCATAAAAAAATAATGGAAGATAAAGAAGTTTTGTAATTGGATTAGTAGTGGTCTTTTTGTAATTGGATTAGAGTTTCCCTGTCCTTTTCTACGTGCAATAATGTATCAGAGAAAGACATTTTCTCAGCCTACTTGTCCCTATCCGTCTATATGTCCCGGGTTTGGGACATATAGACGAGAGGGTCATTTACGTCTCTAGGGTGCAGTGTGTATTTCAAATGCAACCACAGATTTCGTGTAAATGTCCCTCGCCAGAACCGCGCAAGGGACTTATATCGGGAGTTCACTGTAGTTGGTTCTTTTTCGAACGACAACTTATAGTTTTTCTTAGACATTGTTGTAGAGCGTGATGAGACGAATCCAACGACTACCATGAACATACCACTACGATCATTCAATCTCGAGATACTCGTGTCTGAAGCGTAAGCTCCTAAGCTAGACCCTAATCCAGAGCTTACCTTGCAGACACGAACATCTTGAGCTGGAATGATCGTAGTGGTATGTTCATGGTAGTCGTTGGATTCGTCTTTCGACGCTCGACAAGAATAGCGCATAAAATCTATCGGGTGTCATTTCAAAAAACACCGATGTCCTTGAGGAAGATAGATGTTTAGATGATCCCGTTTAGCCGAGAATTCGGACATTCAAATATGGTTTGAAAATCCAACAGTGACGCATTTCGGGAGTTCCGTCGGATCAAATTCAATTATAAAGAACGTAGTGTTTCAAAGTCTATTTATTACATAATTCTGTTTTTTCTCACAGATTGTACCGTGAAGTATGCATTTTAAGATGTGACAAAAAAGTATTCCATTATGTTATAATAAATGCAATTTTCCTACATCTATCAGTCGATATAATTAGAGTTGTATCAAATATGAATAATGATCACATTTTTATAAAAATCGATCTGATTCTCGTAATCAAACAACATATTTTAACTTATTTATAATGAAATATAAAGCACAACTGATTTCAACCTCTCAAGTATGGCGCGACCGTCCGCAACTCTGTTTCCCAGGGACGGCGCGGCTGGCCGCGGATGGCAAAAAAGCCACTATAGTGGCCCGTATCGTTCAAACGTTTGCTTTCCATGGAAACCACTATAGTGGCGTACAGTACTTAAGAGGTTCGTAACGGACTTAGACAGTGATACGTGCATGCGATAGTTTATTTAACACTAGGTTCACGGGACCCATAAAATTACAAAATGTACCTCGAACTTAGTCAGCAAGAAACGCTGACAGAGGGAACGTTATTTTGCGGCATAATACTTTCAGAAAATCGGAATTCTATTTTTCACGGTGATCTGCGGAAATATTTTAACCCATAAAATTGCTATGAAGCTATGGAAAAATTTTCAAGGTAAAATACTGGAAGAAATAAATAAAAACAAGTCGCTTTAACCCGTCCGGTAGGAGTGGGTGTACTCCAATCGTCGTTTGTTCTAGTGTTAATCCTTACAGAATCGGACAATAATAGATGCACGGGCATGCTTCGCAAAATTTTTCCTATTCTTTCCGGAAGCCTGGGCGGACCGGGGTCCGCAGAGAGAATGGCAGAGCGAATTGTCGCGGGAGCCGCGTTTCAATGGCGACGGTTTCGCGGAAAGAAGCGCGAGGTGACGAGAATTCGCGACAACTCGAGACACGGGGTTCGTTAATGGCCGGTGTACGGATTCCGGAGCCGGGTAGATTCTGTGCGCTTGTAACTGGACGGCAGGCGGCGGCGGGTAGGTAGCCATTCTTTGAGCGCGCACTATTCTCGAGGGGAATACGGAATTTCGCTCGATCGATTGATTCCACTCGATTGTGCTGCCGTACAATACAGTCTCGATTAAGCAACGAAAGGCCGGCAAACGAAAATTAATACAACATAGCACCGGACTCTCTCTCTCTCTCTCTCTCTTGCTTAACAGTGTGCGCGTAATGTGTGTTTGCACCCTCTACTTCAGCGTTCCAGGAATTATGCCTCTGTTGCTCCCACGTTAATCGACGTATACATTTTTGCAAATCGCGACCGACTCTCTTTGTCGGGCTCTAACGGCGATTTTTACCCCGAGAGCGAAACACTCGCGGAATTATTCGCATTCCACGGCCCGAGGCCGCCCGCTCCCCCCCTATCCCGTCGTCTACATATATTTTCGTATATCGGTAATTGGTCAATTAACCGGACCAAATCAGATCATGTGGATACCGATTAAATAGGCACTCGAATAGAGCCTCCCGTCGAGATCTCGTGGCCAATAACCGTTCGCGTACCACTGGGCTCGATGGAAAACGCGCGAACCGCGATGGGCGGTATGTAGAGGATGGTTAAAAGGATTTGGCCACGATTTCTATAGTTCACTATGCCCCCCCTCCCTCCCTGGAATTTTCACGGAATTAGTCTCAATTTTCGCTCGGCGATGAGCACACCGTGCGGATCTTTGAGCGAAGTAAAAATTTTCGCAACAAATGAAATAAAAATAATAACTTCTAAACCCTTAGAGATAATTGAATGAAATTTAATAGGTACACAGGTAACATTTATGTTGAATTAAATTTGAATTTACACGGTGTTTATTAATTACACAGGTTTTAAACAATTTATAGAATAAGTGGAATTAATAGACCTGTTCTTCTGCATTTATGTTCCTGAAGTAAATCTGTAATTTCTGGTAGATTTGTTGCAAGTTGTCGCAAATGAATTTTGTTGCATTGTTCGGCCAACTAATCATAGTTTATCAGAGTATAGTCGGTGCAAGGCTCTATTAGGTTCCGGCTGAGATGTGCATGTTTATAGTTCAAATTCCGGCGAACAACTTGTGCTCGCTTGAAAAAACTACGATTTTCAAAATGGAATAACAATTACTTGTTTCAAAATCGTTTGAATCGCTTTCGTATTGTCTAAACCTGACTCAGCTGTTTCTAATAGTTTTCTTTTAAATTGCACTTGAATATTGACAAAATCATGTGAAAGGTGACAATTTCACGTTCTCAATTTTTTCCTCGAACTTTGCCGGCCTCCTGTGGGTCGTGGTGGAGGGATAAACAAATTTTCTTTCGGATTTGCTTCCTTTGGAATGTTCTTAAAACATCCCCATCACTCATTTATTTAAAAACAATTTTCCACTTTCACGTTTTAGGTTCATGTCACAGCACTGCCCTTGCATACTGATTGTGAGACTAAAGATTTCGCTTAGGGGACATCGGTTTTTGTTCAGTCAGTGCTTCAAGATGAAGAATATAATATAAAAAAGTCAATGCAATTTATTGGAACAATGTGAACAAAGGTGTGGATTTTTTTTTTAAATCATAGTCTCAACGGAACGGCAAGCACTCGGGCACTTAGCGTGTTGATAGGTTTGAGTGGTCGAAGATTAATGTAGCATAATTTTTACAGTTCCCGTGATACCGTACGCGCGAACGATTTTTGAACACCCTGTAGAACCGTATCAGTTTGAGGTTTAATTGATCGTAGCAGACCGCATTGCGTTCACAGTTTCACGATGCTCAATCGATAGACGGTATTTTACTGGTCAAGCTTTCTTCGCCGTGATTTTAACTGTCGTTAATTGAGCCGCTTTCACTTTCGTCCAGCCGATGTGTCGATTTCGACTATAAATTACGCTGACAGGTCCCCCGGTGAAAATCGATTCTTCGGCTTCTTTTCCCTCGATTTGGCGAACAACGAGGAAAACGTTCGTTCCGGTTACGTCGTGAAATTCATTACAGGGTAGCGCTATCCAGCTTTGCGGTCAGTGGACTGCGGATCTTTATGCATTTATAATAACATTGAGTAGATAAAATCTAAAGTTGTAGGAAAATTAAAAAATTTCAAATGTCAATTACTATTTATAATCAGCAAGTGAGGAAATAACATTCTACTTGATTCACATTTTTCGTAATCGATGCAGACAATTTTTATTTTGCATAAAGATCCGCAATATAGCGATCAGCATCCGGCAATTTTTAATACACCCAGCAATAATCGGGGATCTTTTTGCGGAATAAAACTGTGAAAATATTTAAAGAGCGTGAAGATACTGTTGCATGATTACCAATTAAAATTATTAAAAGTATAAACGGACGTTTGTACAATTCCTGTGTCTTGGGATTAATTCAAACTATTCGCAGAAATGTCGCAGTCTGCTTAGAATAATTATTTTGGCAGAATTAGTGCATTAAATTCAGAATTTAACGAAATATATTATATTAATAATAATTTATATATTAAAATTAAATTTGTATTTTATAATTATTTTAATTTTTATAATATTAATTAGAATAGCTTTCTTAACTTTATTCGAGCGAAAGGTATAGGGTTTTATTCAAAATCGTAAGGGCCTTCTGTGTCACATTGTAGTATTGTTGTCATAGACATAATATCACATTTTCTTCTAGAAGCGTCACGAAAATGCTGATAGCATTCAGAAATAAAACTTACACAGAATGGACTATGGAGGCTGTGGAAATTTTAGGGTGTGCGAAAAATGTAATTTTTTCCGGTTTAATACGAATTATGTTGATTCAATGGACCCTATTTCACCCGGCCGCAGGTCTCGTTTAGATAGAAAAGTGAACTATTCGTAGGATGCACGGATCCCGCGGATGCTCGGCTATTATTTGAATTTTCAGCCGACTCGTTCATTTGGTCGAATAATTTCAACTATTCGGTCGAGGTATTCCGCAAATTTAAATCGATCCTATGCGGCCGATCTTATTGGCCCCGGCTGGGAAACAGAGGAAATATAAAATTAGCGATGAAACGCTTTGATAATTGGGTATTAAAATCTTGCGATAACTGCACTTTGTGCGTTTGCCTCCTACCCTCGGCTCCGGGGAACACGTTGCGAGTGCCAGCAATTGGTGTATGTGTGTGTGCCCCTCCGTTTGAAAATATTTATGGTCGCGCGAATTTGTCCCAGCGACAATATTATTCGATACGCAATTTCATCCTTTCGTAAATTGATATTAAATCAAATATATCTTATCCTTTCGTAAATTGCAGCCCGATAAACCGTGCTTGATATTATATTTAATTATTTATGAAACGCGAGCATTCTCGATGCTCGATCCGCCACGATTGCGACTGGACGACCGCCAAATTTTTTATCTCGTTTCAACCATGGAAAATATTTCAAGTACCTCTTAGAATAGCCATGAAATGTCTGATTCTTGCAAAATTTACGTTGCGATTTCGTGAAAAACAATCGTACAGTAATAAATTGGGACTCTTTTTCACCTCTTGAAACTAAACCTACCACGGTGAAAATGACCGGCTTTATATTTTACAATTACCAAAACAATAAAAATTCATTTATGGAAAATAGTGGAATAAGTTTTTTTTGCCCAAGAATTTATTATATTGAAAATTACGGACAATCTTAATAAATTTAGGGTTGCCATTTTTATGAGGCAATATTTACCAGGTACTGTTAATGCTTGGTAGGTTTACTGTTAAGCACGGCGCGTTCGTCCGCAACTCACTCTCCCAGGGACGGCGCGCCTTGCCGCGGACGGCAAAAAAGCCACTATAGTGGTTAGTACCGTTCAAACTGAGGCTTTCCACGGAAAGCCACTATAGTGGCGTACAGTGCTTAAGAGGTTAAAGCTTGAATATTCTACATTCGCACACTATTACTCATTTTCCTCTAAGATACTTTTGCAAAATGTAGTCGATGAGAAACTGGGGACCCATTTTTCCTAAAAAAAATCTTTACCAATTAAAACCTCTCGAGACCGGAAAATTTTTCTTTTATGTTCGAATACTTTTCGGATCCACTGCACATCTTTTCGACCGTGTGAAAAGAGAGTTGTGGTGCAGCAGGTCGCATAAAACGCATAAAATCGGCAAAGCGATCGCGTTCGGTTTACAGGTTGTAGGACCGATAACGCGCCGAATAACGTGTCGGGGATTCCTCGGCGAAGTGCGAGGGGCGTGTGTTTGCGTTCGGTGTTCCGTTCCGGTGTCTTTGATAATCAAGTTGCATTCGCTCGACTCAACACCCGTTGCATCGGGTGCCGCCCAGGGAAGAAAGGAGAGTCTCGTCGCGTGCATGCTCCGCGAACACAGTTAGCCGTGTATCGGTAGCTGGCAACATTTCACGGGAAACTTCTTACACGCGAGCGAGCAGTTTCGCCTAGCACACCGGCACGGGGACAGCAGAGAGCCAGGGTGTGCATGCGCGTGTGCGTGTATGTGGTGTCTGTGTGTGTGTGTGGCTGTCTTCGGGCTTTGAAATTACAAACGCGGCGACGGCCTGTCCTCTCTCGTTACGATCTTTGCGACCAGTTCATGCCATCCCGGAGAAGCGTGCGCCGGAAGTTGAAGTTCGCGAGCGCGAATACTCCTCTTCCCCCTCCCCCCCTCTCTCTCTCTATCTTCTCTCGCGAGCGCGAGATACACGACGACGGGGTATCCAGTTACAAATAACGAAAGTATTCTCACCCTAGCCCCTCGCTCGTTCCGAGTTTCCCTGACAGTCGACCGGAGTTTTACATGGTAATGCGTTGAAATGGGACGAACGAGTTACTCCTCCCGTTTCGACGAGGGGCCGTTGATTTCCCCTGCGGGGGAACCGTGATAGCAAACCGGGCTTGTTTACCGAAACTTCCGGTTTTTTGGTCGCGTCCACGTCGATTTTCTATCGGTGGTTACATCCGAACAGAAATCGCCCGGTTTTGTGGCGACGAACACCCGTTAGAAGACCACGAAATTGTCAAACCGTACGCAGATTTATTTAACAATTTTTCAACTTGTTCTTGAAGGTGTTTCTTGTAGAATAGTTCGATTCGATTGATGGAAATTGAACGAAGATTTTGATGGGTCAAAATCGACCCCAGCATCGTTGTCGGAGCGTTAATACCGCGTTCATATCTTGTGCAGATGCTACTCCTTCGTTCGTTAGCAGTAGGAACGTGGAACGTAGGAAACGTGGGCGAGATAACAAAACATCGATAACAGTGTCGGTGAAATAGAGCTATAACATTGTTATTGTTAATTATTTTTTTATGGAACTTTTACTGTCACATGCGCGACATTTTTCTGATTAAAATGATACCCAACACGATACAGTTTGGATCGCACTCACTTGTTTAATCCGCGATTTAGTGGAACCTCTGTTATCCGAACTAGGTCACACGGAATTGTGTCGATTTTAAGGAGATTCTCCGAGACAATTTTAGAATGTGTTCGAGCAGGAATTTTTGGACGTTCGAGGGCTCGAATTAAAGCTGGAAGATTATACTTTGCGATAAGAGCAACTAAGTTCAAAAACAAATACGAGATCGTGTCGAAAAATTGAGAAAACCCGACCGCGTGTCA
>CM052114.1:3927873-3942514 GCA_028454245.1 Halictus quadricinctus | reverse complement strand
TCTCGGTATACAGCGAATTCGCGATATATGTCGCCGAGGTCTGCATAATAAACGTCGCGGAGTTATCCCCGCTCTCGAGATACCTCGGTCACCGAGGTGTGTAACATAATACAAAGAATAGTATTATCTCGTCGGCAGCATTTGCCGCAGTGACTTTGACTAATAAAATATAGGACGGATGTATTGACACTCCTCGGCAGCGAGCATCGCTGTCCTTTCTTACGTTCGGCGCGGATTTGTGACTCCTGGAGAATAAACGACATCAGCACCCATGTTACTGACATATATCGCGAATTCACTGTATGTGGATACACTACATCAAATTTTTCAACAAAAAGACAAAAAAAAAAAAGAAAATTGCTTTACAGAATTAAATATTTACATATTTCAGAAAAAGTTATACAAAATTTTAGAAAACCAAATCTACTGAAAATGAGTAATAGTAATATATTCTAGTGTCAATTCGTTTACTGGATCGATCAGGTTTATTTCTGAAAGTTGAATGTACCCCGGCTTGATCGTAAAAGACCAAGAAAACGATGACACAGCAACGAATTAATTTCTCCGCGTAACACATACCCCATCAAAGCGACCATGCTCCAAAGGGTTTGAAATTTCCACAATTTCGCGATCCCGTACGCAAATTCTCGTCGGTCGCATTGCTCGCGCCGTCACAATAGACTAGCATTATAGAACCTCCGTCCACGCGCGGCATTAGGTTCGCGCGTATCAACTGAAGCGAAAAAACAAATCCGGGGGAAGTCGATATTAATTACCCCGAACTCCGTCGCCGGGTCCGATCGTTATATCACGTCGCATAAAGATGTCTGGGCGAACGAAAGACACCGGTGCAAAAGGTCCGCGCGCAAAGGAGGAGTCCGTGAGTAACGTAATTACAGAGCTAGCCATCGGAATGGAAATTTCGCGATGAATTGCCACGAGACGTTGCCGGACTGAAAACGTTCCGAAACGACAAAGAGAGGCCAGAGCCGCGCCGGTCCTGTCGTCCGCGAGCAGTCGCGAAAATAATAACGATATCATCAGTCGACTGAAACAACAGACAGAGTAAAGAGTAACGAGCAACAAGCTATGCGGAGAGGCCAAAGGCTAGAGTGAGAGAGAGGGGCGGAGGGGGAATAGGGGGGTTTAGGTCTGGAAGGCGTTAATTAGCGGCTCTCCTCGCAGGAATGTGTATAACATTAATTGGCGCGATGAACGAAGTTGAGCATTTAGAAACCACAGCCAGGTGGTGTGGCACACGGCTACTCGTAATACTCGTCGTCGCAGCCGCCGCCGACGCCTGCCCGTTGGAAAACGGTGACGATGCGCCGGAGAATTCGCATTCACCACGCCGAACCCTATTTGCATAATGCACTGGAGCGGCGTGCGTAAGCGTAGGCGCATATAAAGACGGCCCACGTCACCCGAAACTCTTCGCGGCCGAACAGGTATGCGAACTTTCTCCACCTGTGCATCTACCTGGGAGCTTTTCGACATACACCGGGCACACCTGGACCCGATTCCACACAAGTCCGACTGCATACCGGTCAAGCAACTGCGGTCGATCCATCGGAAACTGTCTTCGGGCAGCGTTGCGTCCATTTTTGCTCAAGTACAGTAAAGTGTTGATCTAAGCCGAACGGAGCTACACGATCTTAGTAGGTTGGGCTATCCCCCCCACTGGGGGGCACACCCCGCCAGGGGCCGAGAAGCTCGAGCTGCCCTCGGTCGCTGAGTACAGTGATGTCTTTGTATATGTCGCCAAGGCCTGGGTGATAAACGTCGCGGAATTATCCCCTCCACCGCAGAAGTAATTAACAGCATTGCTATTAAGTCGTAGTTTGTATACGCTGGCCAATCCTAAACCTTCTTATGTCTTTGTTGCGAGCTTCTTGAGCGTGGGCATGATTTACTTATTTCTACACCATGAAAGAATCATTTGTGCACTGTAACGGGCATATAAAAGCAAGGATATAAATTTAAATATAAATTTTTTGTTTCGCGAAGAAATTTCTCGAAATTTCGAAAATTAGTGTTGTGACCTGAAGAAAGAGCAAATAACATGTTTTTATTCAAGAGGTTCCTTATTGATGCCTGTTATTTTCGAAGTTTTTGCAAAGTTTTTGAAGAAATTTCTAGCCATCATTTCTGAAGCCTCCTGTTTTCCCATTCGGTCCACCGTACGGTGTTACAAAGATTTTAAAAAATTGTGACAGGCAGGTTAGCAGACATTTGCAGCTGATTTTTGTCAGAATCCCTTCTATATAGTTTGAACTTAATGCAATAAAAATTTCAAGATGGGATCTTTTGAGACTTTCTAGCTCTGCTCTATTAAACTCAACTAACCGGCATAGAAAACTGGTACTTAAAAAATCTCTAAAAATTATTGTAAAGGGCTTTATTAACGAACTTTGTGAACATTAGTGTAAATATTTACTTATGTTAATATGGAACACATTCTTTAAATTTTCAATACAGGCTCAGATAAAAAAGCTGAAGAAACCAACTTTTACCATTTCTTTTGCGATTCCGACCAATTGAAATTTTTTTCAAAAATTTGTTACACCTCGTCTAATAAAGCGAATTCTAACTTCTTCTTCCTGGTTCTAACTTCTCAATAACATTCAAGTAATTTGATCTAATTTTAAAAAAGTTATGTTGTTTCAAATAGTATCAGTTTTGCTCCTTACTGTATATCGCTATTAAATGCATTATTATTAGTATAATTAGGCTCAGTAAACATTCCGAAAGAAGAATATATGAATGTTATATCTATTTTCTGACATCACTTTTTTCCACCTAAAATGGCCATTCGCACCGTTCGTTTCCATTTGTTCAAATGTTTGATCGAATGCGACGTCTGGTTTTCATGGTTGAAAATATCGGTGCGTTTGATCGACTTTTCGTTCGTTCGTTATAAACATCGTTTGTGTATCTACGCGTTTTATGTGCCGGAAGCAGCATTGTGGTAATTACTCTCGAGTATGGTTCCGGGGATACCTCGTTCCGCAGCCAACAAGGTAATGTGTTCGCGAACGAGGCTCCCTCTCAGCGGAAGAAATGCATTTCGTTTCCTTATATTCGTGTTAAGTCGTGCAGAATAACGAAAAGTTGTTATAAAATTCTCGATGGCTGGGACGCAACGGCGACGCGCGCGAGCACCTATTCAATTTGAAATGAATGGGTCTGTGTTGCGTGCACGCTCCGAAGACAGGAGAGAATTGCGTAGCAGACGGGAACGCTTCCGATGAGCGTGTGCGAACTCTTACAAGGAGCGGCATTCAATCGCTGATAAATTCGCACAGAATTTTCACGTCGATCGAAAGTAGGCTCGAGGGAAATGCAAATTAGAGGAGCTTCCGGAAGCTGCCGATGCTCAACCATTCGAGATGCCGAAGCATACAAGGTGTCCAAAAAATGTTGCACTTCATCGAAAGGGGAGGTTACTGGGGTCATTTGAAGCAACTTTTTCATTTGCGAAAATGTTCTCCGAGGTTTTGTTTAGGAGTTATTCGCGATAAACGTGGACCAATCAGGGCACGGCTACGGCGGAGGGACTGCGGCTCGGCCAATGGCAACGCCACGCTCAGCGGGACGTCCCGCCCAATCGTAATCTGTTCCGTTATCGCCGTGCTGTAATTGGTCCGGGTTTTTTGTTAATAACTTGTTAACAAAGCCGGGGAGAAGATTTTCCCAAAGGAAAAAGTTATTTCAAATGATCTTGGGAATCATCCTTTTCGGGGAAGTTCGTTTTTGGGACACCCTGTAGAGAAGAGGATATTAAAACGGTTCAAAACAGACTGTGCTTTCGTCTTGTTGAAATAAATCAGGAGAAAATCAAGGGTACAGTGTTTACTCGATATATGTCCACAACACGGTTCTGGAAAGGGTCATATATCGGGTAGGAGAAATTATTCTTTGATTCACAGTAATATGTATTCCAGTGATCGATCATTTAGAGATTTTTATGTAGAATAAAAATTTTCTAACTGAATCGCAACAAACTGCAGCGAAATAGAAGTTTCTTTTCTAATATTTTTAATATGTTGAAAATAATATAACAATATTTTTACATTGTTCTAATGTTCTTACTGTATTAAATTATGTCTACTCATTTTTGTTGTTTTTTTTTAATGCATAAATAATTCGCTGTATAATGATTACCATTTGCTATCATCTACTTTTGTTTAGAAATATTCCTGTCAAATTTAACATGACATGAAAATTTCTTATTTTGCAAAATTACCACCGTTGGATAGAAATTGTTGCAGTATTTCGAATCGACAAGAAATCGCATAGAAAACAACAAATACAAAAATAGTGTCCTAATTGCCTCCTATTGTGTCCTAACGTTCGCAACGAGCAATTCTATAAAAATTAGGAAGCTTGCGCAAGTTGAGCTTCCTCGAAACGTTCGGAGACATGTTTCGGGACAAGTAGAAAAACATGTTTTGACAGAAAGAGAGTATCCAAGGCAAACAGACAGAAACGAACAGAAGATGGAAAAGAAAGGAAGAAAGACTTGGACGGTCTCGGGTAAATTCAAGCGGAAGAAGAAAGCAAAGAACGACGGAAAAAAGCGGTCGACGGAAAAGAAAGGGGTGGGGGGGGAGGGGGGTGAGTGGGCGTACAGTGCCAGAGATATCAGACGATGCGAATAATTGCAAATTTTCAGAACGACAACTTAACGTCTCGTTTGTGTACGTTTCCCCATCGATCCGAAGCAATATTTAATTTGATCCAATCCACGAATTAAGGGCCCAGGATAGTCACGTGACTTTTGAATTAATTATTTCCTCGCTCTCGATTTCATCCAGAAAACTCATCCAATGGCATACAAATGCTTGTATTCCAGCAACAGAATATTCTTATACAAGGATGAAAACTTGATGCACGTAAAACCATTTCTTGTTGGTAATGTAGTCACTCTACCTTATCGCAAATCTACGAAGACCGGGCCCTTAAGCTGTGCTGCTATTCTCTCAAATTATTCGTCTTTTAATTGGTATTGTCTCTGCTCAGAACGAGAATTGTTTCAATTACAGAACACAGGAGCCAAATAGAAATTTATTTTTCCATTTAGTCATTTCCCCAAGTTGCAAACAATGCATGGATATTATTTGTTTTTGCTTCATTGAACGTATCGAGTCGGCAATTCACCGACGAAATGAAAAATCTGAAATGAAACATCCGAAATGGGTTATAGGACCGTTTGGGTAGTACTAATGTCAGAAAAATGAAAATTTAAACAATTCGAAGAGACGCGTACGTAACAGGTAGTTCTAGAGGACATTTGCGGGACCGGCGGCGTCGAAGTGGCTGCCGGTTAAACTTTTATCAGCAAATGATTTGTTTCGCCATTATTGCGGTTAGAAATTGAATCGCGAACTGCGGTGCATTGTGCAGGAGAGGCTGCGGGGTTCGATGTGCGTGCGCGCCCGTGTGTCACGGAGAAGGGAAAATAGGAATTTTGAGCGGTAACAGCGCGGGTTGCCTTTTGTACCCAGCGATTCGTAGACACACACACGCACACACACACACACGGGAGTTACCGTGTTTTCGGCTCGAGTTAGTGTATAGGAAATTCCTAATACAAAGCCCGGACCGGTATAATTAATTGTTACCGTGCACCGTTTTAATATAATTGTACAAGGTAGCCAATAGCACTGCTAATTGCGAAAGTTTACTCAGGTCTACGGTACACATTCGTACTGCGCGTGTGCCACCCCTCGACGTGTGTTCACAAACGTCAACGATTCGAACAGTCGAGACTTTTTACGAGTCTTCCGTTGTTAGTCGTTTCGGTGTTATTAATTACGTTCCCGACCATAACGTCGAATACGTGGAAACGGAGTTTAACGGGTGTTGTTCGTTATACGATTGATTGCTCCTCACTTATGGCAACGAAACGTTGATTGACGTGAATAGCGTGTGGAGGAGTTTGCTGAACTTTCGCAACTTTTCCGTAGGATAAATATTTCTTCCGTGTCTGCAGCGTACGTTTCAAAAATAAGATTGTCTGGCCTGTTCAAGATGATGCTTGAATACAAAAGTTGTATTTATTCAAGATGGAAATAGATACAGTGATTTCTCTATATATGTCGCCATGGCTTGGACGATAAATGTCGCGAAAGTATCCCCACTATCGCAGAGTATACCCCGTGAGGTGACAAGAAGAATAATAATATCTTCTGGCTGATACACAGTGATTTCTCTATATATGTCGTCAAGACCTGGACGATAAATGTCGCGGAAGTATCCCCCCTAACGCAGAGTAAACCCTTGAGGGGCCACATAGCTCGAGAAGCCTCTGACATCTGGGGGTGTAGTTGACATATATCGAGAATTCACTGATATTTTATAAAAATATCAAGAATATATTCATCCGGATTTTTAGCATTCGTTAAAAATGTTAAAACTGTCTCCATTGATTTCTCGTACAAATATATTATTGTTATAAGTAGATTATATGCATTCATGACATAGAAACGATTAGGTTCGAATGTATTAGTTTCACTTGATTAACCCTCCCTGTGCTATGCCGGAATCATTCGTCGAATATGTACAATTTTATTCCGATACAACACGACGAATTTATTTCGAAATAAGAAAATCCCCTCTTCTTCTTCTTGATCCGAAATAGGGGTAAAGCCGGTCCCGAGCGATCGCCTTATATCGGAAGAGAACGGAAATACACTGATTTCTCGATATATGTAGCCAAGGCATGGGTGATAAATGTCGCGGAATTATCCCCACTACCGCGAGGTATACCCCGTGAGGAGGACCAAGAAGCTCGAGAGACTCTTCGAGGTGTGTAAGGTCGTGTGCATCAAAGAATAGCACCGTGACCTCTCTATATATGTCGCCAAGGCCTGGATGATAAATGTCGCGGAATTATCCCCACTATCACGGGGTATACCACCAAGGACTGTAAACATAACACGGACATGTCTTCTGGAAGATACACGACGCTGGCAAGACCCGTGTCGTGGACATATATCGAGAATTCACTGTATCTGCAAGTTCTTTGAATAAAATTGGAATAAAATCGCCCCCTTCGTAGGATTCTGTGCAAGAACAACAGCATCAATTCGAGACGACGCGTTTTCAGTAGAAAAGTCCCGCTTGTAGTCAGACTCTCGGTTCCCGCGTGGGTCCCTCGGCGTCTAGGACTTGTTGAGCCTACGTGTCCGGCTCGTCGTCGAAGATGTCTGCTTCCGATCACTCGGTATCGATATCCGATGCGATTCCGCGAGGGTGGGGGAAGGGGAGGGGTAGAGGAGTCTAAGCAGCCGAGTGGTGACCCTCTGACACGGTTCCTGGGCGTTTCCCGGTTCGGGATGCCGAAAATCCGACCCTAAACCGACGCGTGGTCTCTTTCTTTCACAATGACCTACCTCGAACCCTCGGGAAACGGCCTCTTGAACGGCACCGTAGTTTCGCACCGACGAGCGATTCGGCTCTCCCGTGCAACAGGTAGACGGTGGCTACGGGCCAGCTGCTACCCCTATTATGCATAATTGCTCGAGGGGGAACGAGGAGAGCCAGCGGAAGACTCTCTCGTGGCAATCGAACACGCGTTCTCCTACTTTGTTTTACATTTTTTCCCCCTTTCTTCTTCATCCTCATCCTCTCGGCGCCGTCCTTACCCGCTATCATTCTCCCCCTATTCATGATACTCCCGATTCGAGGGGTAGGTCAGCAAACCGGAGAGGAGTTTCTGTTGGAATAGCGTTTACCGTTTGCTTGGGCCACCTATTTGTCCCGCCAATCGATGGTCCCCACTGTTTACACCATTTTCTTAACCGAGATCCACACCGTTCCATCCGAAATCGTTAGCCGTGATGGTTTCACGATGCGGTTCGCCTAAGTTGCGTTTACTTTGAATTTGGACATTTTCGGTTCGTAGGTGGTGTCTGACGACTCGTTTTTTAAAGCATAGTTGCAATAGGACAATTCTAAATTCTACGAAATTTTTTAAAAATATTTTGTTTCATCAAATCTAGCTTTCTAGTAGCTTATCAACGATAAGCTGCGGATATTTATGCATTTGTGACTTCTGAAAGTTTTCAAAAAATGCTATAATATAAAATTCCACAGAATTTAGTACGATTGCTATTTATTTCAGATCTACAAAGGCTATCACCGCTAGAAATTAAAATTCGTTTGTTTACACTCTCCTAAAATTTTCCTACAAAAATTGAAGATTGCATACACATCCGCAGTCTACTCATCATACACCGAATTCAAATCTCACAACTTTTCGCAGTGACTACACTACATTACGCCTAGTGTTTTTCGATACTTGTCCAAAACACGGGTCTAGCCACTGACATATATCGGCCAGGAGATACTATTCTTTAATCCACGCGACCTTACACTCCTCGGTGACCGAGGTTTCTTGAGTTTTCTGGACCCCTCACAGGATACACCCCGCGGCAGTGGGGATAGTTTTGGGACTTCTATCGGCTAGGCATTTGTGACATATATGGAGTAAACACTGTATTCTTTAAAGTTGAATAAAATTTTTGAAGATTGACAAAATGATTCGAGTTTCTTCAAGAATTTTTGGAAGGATTAGTTTAGTAGCTTGGACTTTTATCGGCTAGGCATGTGTGACATATACAAAGCACGTCACTAAAAAATGACCATAACGTTACTCAACATATCCGTTCAAACTTCGTTAAACACAGTAGCCATCGATTCTTTGGCATAGGGTAAGGTACCCAATTACTGTGCCTATATTAATTATACTTGTTTTTAAAGCATAATGAATATTAAAAATAGATATAACGTATACATTGACTGACTCTAACGAAAAAATTTAATATCTTAAATGTCTTTTAATATTCGGTATGCTTTAAAACTAGGTATAATTAATACAGGCACAGTAATTGGTACCCCCACAGTAATCGGGTCCCTTACCCTACGTCTGGCATCGTTTAATCGCTTCGAAGGCTACATTTATTTATCCGTATCGATCGGAAATAAATATTACAAATCGAGCTGCCGGACCCGGCTCCCGATATTGTCACTCGCAAACAACGAGCCTAAAAAAGGGCTGCCCATATAAAGTCCGGTTCACGGTTTGTCATCTCTTTACGGGGGGAAATAACGTGAATGCTCATTGGTAAATATTCTGATTTTATTCGGGGCTGAAACGAATGAAACGGGATGGGAGCATCCCGCGGACGCTGATATCAAAAATCATATTAAAACTTTTTTAATCCTGCACGGCCATCTCTCTTCCTCTCGGTAAAATTCTCCGATGGATATCTCCGGGCCGCGGTTTTTAAATGGATCGCCCGAAGTCGTTCTCCGTCCCGATCCCCGCCGCCGTTCGCCCAATTTTCCCGAGGAAAGTTTAATTGTTTGCATATTATTATAAACAGGTTTTTTTCTCTCTCCGACGGCCGACGGGGAGGACGACGGACGCGCGTGTGCGCTCGCCATTACCTCGCTTTTCGAAGCCGTCGAGAGGGATTTCGATGGTACACGCTCGCGTACTTCAATATGTCCCGTCGTCAATCAAATGTCATCGATGGATTCTAGTGCGTTTGAAATATAATAATGCGTCCGTCGATCCATCCTCTGTGTCACGCGATGTGAAATGACGTATACTTCCGGTGAATACCCCGCGGCCGTGTTTCATTCGAGCGTCAATTGCCAAGAATTAATATTAGAATTACTTGGACCGCCGCGAATTCCTTCCCGGCGTTCGAATTTATTTCCCGCTGTCCGACTGTTTCCATTGATCACCCAACATTCGCATTTCGTGGCTAATCCCAGCGGTAAAAAATAAAAGTTCCACGGTCTCTCGATTGTACGTGAAAAGTTCGGGACCGAGATCGGTTACATCGTGTACGTGAAAGTTGACGAAACTCTTTCAGAATTTCACCTGTGAATCCTTTACTGGCAGATTCGTGACTTTCTTCCGATTAAAAAGAGTCCAAACACGGTACAGTTTGGTTCGCGTTTGCTCGTTTAATCCACGGAATAGTGGAGCCTCTATTATCCGAACCAACCCAGGGAACAATTTCGATAATGGGACGGTTAGCTTAGTTACCGTGTACTTTTTGTTTGTCAAGGTTTTGACCCACACGTAAAATTGGTACGAATTGTTTATAACATTACCAGTATAATGCTCTTTTCTTTAGTGTTCGAAAAAATTATGGCAGAGACAACCAATATTAACCGTAGCACTCCCAAGGGGGCCTTCTCGAACCCATAGGTTAGAAAACTTTAAATTAAAACTATTTTTCTTGGGTGAAAAATTCTCAAAAAATTATTTATTGTCATTTACATATTTAAGTTTAACATTCCAAAGTCCCGTTGCCATTGGGAAAAAATTACAGTGCATAGAAAGGAAAAACCAGACTACGCATCGTGGCGTAAGTAACTCCTTTTATCTCCAAAGAATAACAAATAATCATTTTCAGTTACAGTGAAGCATTCAATGCAGTCAATAGTGAATACAGTGATTTCTCTATACATGTCGCCAAGGCCTGGATGATAAACGTCGCGGAATTATCCCCTCTACCGCGGGGTATACCCCGTGGGAGGCCACGAATCTCGGACGCCGAGGAGTGTAAGCATAACTCGGGTATATCTCCTGCACGATACTTGTCGCTGGCAAGACCCGTGTTGTCGACATATATCGAGAATTCACTGTATTCGTTCTGAGAGAGAAGAGTTATACATCTATTTTCTATTTTATAAATATACATCTAAATGCAACGTAGAATGTTCATAAAGTGTCACACGCTTAAACATTGCAAAACTTTTTTTAAAAACAATTTTTTCAGGAGAAATGAGTGAAAAAGAGTATGGTTTCGAGGAGCTCCCCTTGGGAATTCGCGTGACAGCTCGAGACTTGCGAGTGCTAGGATTAACATAGTAATTTTTGCATTTCTTTGATACATGCGAAATAAAGTCGATCCATTATAGCGTAGCGTGCAGTATACCGCGTATGCCATAATGCCTCAGAATTTACACGAGAGGGCCGTGTTCCGTTGAAGTAATGGACATGACTCTAGTTCAGGGTGGAAAGATTGATGCGCCGGGTCGGTTTCAAGCAGTTTAGTATAACCGAATAGACTTCAGGGTGAACTATAACTACAATGCATAACAAGTTGAATGTGATTAGCAGCGTGTGTATTTCAGTTTGTTTCGTGGTAAGATGTTCACCGTGCGGTAGGTACGCTTGCAGGTAACATAATATGTGGAATTATTGAATCGAGCTGCATTCTCGTGCTCTCTGCAGTTAGGGTCATCCATGTGAAAAGTGCGATCACGCGCACGCATCCTTTATTAACAAACTCCGGATCATAATAGTAAATAAAAATCTTCCGCGTCGGTTGCACAAAATGGAAAATCTGGAAATCAAAATCTGATTCTTTAATCATTTTAATAAGCAGGCGATAAAGGCACCCATTAACCGTATGCTATGCCGGGGTCATTTGTGACCCTGGCGGTCGGGAGAAGCTCGAGCGACCGTCAATGTGTACAATTTTGACTCCGATATAAGACGACGCTTTTTATTTCGAAATAAGAAAATTCGTCTTCGTCCGAAATAAGACGAAAGCCGGTCCCATCGCCTTATATCGAATGAAAGCTAGTGAAATTTTGGTCGTGGGTTAGAAATGACTCCGGCGTAGGCCTAGGAGTCCGGGGGTTAATTATCACGATTTTGCTTGTGCTAATTACCGATTACACGAGACCTTGGGCTACAGTTATTTTCAGAGCTTCTACCCCTGTTTACAAGTCATGTAACCGTGAGAGACGCAGCATCAAATTAAAGCTTTGTGCTGAAAATGTTTTATTTTTAACACTAGGTTTACGGTACCCGCCGAAATGACGGAATATTTTTAATTTACGAATGTTGAGATTATTTAACAAATTGATTTCTTCGGGTATATATTATTTAAAAAATGGCTCCGAATTTTGACAGATAATTATAAAGTAATGTGAAATAGTCATTTTTACTAGTGTTAATCTTTCCGAACTATCGATTCAAGAAGCAAACGGACAATTTGGAAAACACGCAAAAGGGTGGAGGGAGCGATTTCGATGATGCATTTTAACTTTTCAGTTTCCGTTTCGCTAAATAAACCCTCTGGCCCCGGCAATCAACGTGTTCATTTCGACTGTCAACAGAAAATTTTCGAATGTTTGGAAAAAACAAACATTTTGCGCATTTCATGGCCGGCTATTAATTTGTTGGTAAAGCGTGGACGAATTTTTAAAAATATCGATATTCCTTCTTGTTGTTTCAATAACAGATTTCAGTTTTAATGCATACGCGGTGACGGTTTTTCGTTTTTTTATTTTCGTTGATAAATAATTCATAAATGTCTGCGACTGTAAATCAAGTTCGCTCGTTTGTACAAGAGATCATGCCCTCAAGCTCGCCGAGAGTTATGTCAAAAATGAGATTCGTTTCTTAATGAAACAAAATCCATTAAGATTCCACCGGTATCAGAATTCCAGATTTAATACTGCCAGTAAGAGAAATTCTCGTAAAGAATCTCTACTGGAAATATCATACTGAAATTTATGCACTCTTGAAATTCAGAGTATGGCATACAAACATTAATTCTTGCCCACTTCAAACTGGAATCCCGAATAATCTCAATTTCGTTCATCGCGCAAACATCAACATTATTTTCCATATAACATTGACGACACTCGAGGCTGAATATTTGTCGGATTATCGCACAATCTTCGCAGTTTCCACTTGCGAAATCTATAATAATCGCTAAACAGAGACATAACAGAACAGTTTACAAAATTCTTATACAGAGAAGCTTCATCCTTTCCAGCAACAATCTCAACAAAGATTGACAAGATTATTATATTCGCCATATAACAGCAACGGAACATTATAAAATTTTAAATTATTAGCGATTTATATCAAATTGTTTATTTATTCAAATGGGCGTCATTTTTCCGATTAAAACGAGTCCAAACACAATATAGTTTGTATCATAATTTACTTGTTTAATCCACGCTTCAGTACGTCTCCGACTAGTTCGGATAAGAGAGGTTCCACTAAATCGTGGATTACACGAGTAAATACGATCCTAATTGCATCGTGTTTGTACTCATTTTAATCGGCGAAACACGGCCGATGCTCTGGCAGAACTTTCACAAAGAAATAATTAATAACAAAAAAGTTCTACGCACTTTTCTCTCGCGTGCATCGAGACGTTCCCGTGTAATCGCGAACGATGAACGCGCGCGTTCAGCCTCGTGCATAAGGTTGATAAGCGATTGCGTAGGAGATTGCATACGGCAAATCCTGGCTCGAAAAACAAGCCAAAGACGCAAAGAGGGTGGGGAAAGTGAAGGGTTAGAAGGAGCCGTCGCGACACAGACGAAGGACACAGAGCGCTGGTATGACGAATATACCAGGGGCTCGATGGATCGGCGTTGGCTCTCGTACATAAAGGCAACGCCGGTTGTACATGGGAACTGAAGCACATAGACGTGTACATACGTATGTACGGATTGCAACGGCAATTAAGTTTTACGGCCCTGCATCCAGGGAGAGACGCCTGTTTCGAACGCGTTGAGTGCTGCTCGTAAAACCGGCTAGGGATAACTGCAGCGCACCCTGTTTATCCCTTTCCCCGCTGAACTGTGCAGGTAGACGAGAAACGTGGCTCTGGAGTGTCGGATATGAACGGGGCGGTCGCGTAATATGGCAAATCGCTGATAGAAGATCGATTAAAACCGTGACGATCCGGCCAGGGTCGTGCGACGAATTCGTTAGCAGGCCCGGTTTCGCTTTATCACGGCGAATTAGCCGATACTTTCCCGTCGTTCCGCGGATTTGTCGTCGCTTCATACAGTCGGTCGTTTTATATTTTACGCCTCGTATCGTAACCGGTTGCGAAATCGCATCGAACTCGTTTCATACGCGTTGCGGTTACATCGAGGCTGTGCGGATCTTCAGCCGCGAAATAAAATCTTCTTAACCTCTTGATCACTGTACGCCACTATAGTGGCTTCCGTGGAAAGCATCAGTTCGTACGGTAACGCCACTATAGTGGCTTTTGTGCCATTCGCGGCCAGGCGCGCCGTCCCTGGGAGACAGAGTTGCGGACGACCGCGCCGTGCTCAAGAGGTTAAAGAGCATCTTGATATTTTTAGAAGGCAATAAGAATTTAGCAATTTAGCAATTTTTTAGCAATTTAGAACCAGTCCCTTTTAATGCTTGGTAGGTTCACTGGTAATTTTGAAGAAATATGTTGATACTTTTACATTAATTTTAGCTTTCTACCCATTCCTTTCTCAGTTCGTCAATCGTTGAAGGTGAAAACTTGGATGCAATTTATGTTAATATTATTACAGCAGTGTTGGACCTCCGCGTCTGAAAAAATTATAGTATGTTCTCCGAAGGTTGGCAAACATATCCCTAAAATTTAAACTTATTACGATTGGCAGATACGTCGTAAAAAATTCGAGAAGAGGGATCGTGTCGTCAAAGTAGACGTGCAATTTCTATTAATATTGCTTAAATGTTACTATACTCTCGCAGATGAAAAAAATTGTTGTACACTTTCTGAAGATTGGCAAACACAGCCCCAAAATTTAAACTTGCCACGATTGGCAGATACGTCGTAAAAAATTCGAGAAG
>CM052114.1:3906884-3925201 GCA_028454245.1 Halictus quadricinctus | reverse complement strand
TAAACCTAGTGTTAATAGCCTCTTCCTTTGAAAACAAATGGCTTAAAAATGCAGAACAATTGCTACCAAATTCTAATGCGTTTGATGACGTTGCATGATGGTGCCCCACTCGAGGTGTGTAAAGTGATTATTTTTGTTTAACCATTCTCACCCCAGCAAATGTTCCCACGCATATAGTGGTTTCGCAGCTAGTGGATCGTTCCTCTGCAACCGAACGGGAACGCCCGAATCCTCGGTAATCCCTTCGATAGAAAGCGAATGTACGGATGGGAAGTGTATTTACTCTCTGTTTAAAAAGTTCAGCTAATGGATTTAGATCCGCGCCGCGGTGGGGGCTAGCGAATTTTTGCGATGGAAATGGAGGAGAAAAATTGTGGGTTTTGGGGGATCAAGCGTTTCGGGACGCGCGCCCGGTCCATTTGCCGAAACGCAGGGAATATCAAATTTTCAGGAGAACCGCGGACGGACGTTCTTCGCGGATCAACTTCTTGTTTTCCCAGCCGTAGATTCCCCGGGAAAATCTACCGCGGTCTCCTATTCGCTATCGTTTACGTTCACTCATTTTCGTTACACGAGGAGGCTGCATTGTCCTCGCAAAATTCAATATTAGATTTTTCGCGCAACCAACCGAAACGAGTAGATCGAATGCAAAATTGTAGGGACACTAGGAGAATGTACTGTGCGCGCCGCAGAAGAAGTCTCGTTGATTGGTCAGAGTGGAAGCGGCACGCCTCTAGCAGCTCTATTGGTTAAAGCGGTTGCACATACTATGCAGCGTGTGACGTCAAAGCCTAACGATTGGCCTACTGGAGCGTCTACGGTGGGGATAGGCGGAGCGAGCGAGTGACCCTTTGCCCTTGAGCTGTCCCGCGAGACTTCTTCTGAGGCACGGACTGTACGGACATTGTCATATTTTGAAATTGTTCAAAATTTAATTATACAGGGTGGGGCATAATGGAATTCCACATCTACGAGGTGAATTTTTAAAGTACGGTACAATAATGTGGAATAAACTTTTTATTTATTCAAAGTATTAGGTTGTTACATGTGAAACGTCCGATTCGTAACAGTCTCACCTTAAACAAACATCATTTTCTCTATATAAAACTTATTGATTAGAGTAAGCATCATTGTGATCGTCATATTCTGTCAAAACATGACGAGTTTTTCGATTATAGTTTGGTAAATATTGAATTTTTTGGTTGTTCACCTTCTTCGATCATTAGATTATTATGTATATTTTTCAGTTTTTTCTATCATTGACTACTAGTGCGTTTATTTAGTATCACATTTTGACCAACGAAGTTGGCACAACTCGGCGGTAGTGGGGATGATTCCGCGACGTTTATTATCCAAGCCGACATATATAGAGAAATCATTGTATTTAGAAAACGACGAATAATTTCGGTAGACATATTCTTGTTATATTTATAATGTAATGTAGAAAGGTTACTCTTAGTACCCCGTAAGCTTAGTGTTAATTAATAATTAATTACCCTGTCGCGTTTTTGAGTTCAGTAGAGTCGCCGTGTAACGCGATCGAAAAATTGTTGGCAGAGACTATGGGGCAAGAAGTGTTTCAGAAAATTTTAAACAATTCTTTTGTATGTACGAACTTGCGCGCGCGCGTGTGTGTGTGTGTGTGTGTTGATTTTTCTTCGAGGCGTAACAGGTTTCGCCTTATATTCGCACATATTTCCCTCGATTTCGTAAAAAAAAATGCTACGGATCGAATATGATTCAGGGGCACGCGTTAAGCACGTATGGCAACCGGGGTTTTTCTTCGCTAGATGCCGATAAAATCATGGCATGCAGACAGAGTGGGAGGGAATGAGAGAGAGAGAGAGAGAGAGAGAGAGAGAGAGAAGCGTTTCGCTCACGGTAAACATATTGCCGAGATCATAAAAGGCGGGCACCATGTGCCTCGTTCAACCGACAAATGGCCGTAAAAGTCCATCCTGCCGTTGGAAATTATAGTAATTCGCTGATATACGAGGAGTCCCTGTAACGATCTCTAAACAGAGAACGCCGTCAACATTTATATTCAATGTTACCAAGATACCGGTGTTCCTCGGTAGCGTTTTATTTGCTCGCGTTAACTAGCAAATAATTTGCTAATCATTTATACGATTCGACCCTTGCATTGATCTCCACGGAACGCATACAAACAAACTGGGTATACTGAAAATTACGATAGAATATCTTCTCGTAAGAGTTAAAATAGGCTGTTTAATCCAATTATCCCAGCTCGAAATCAACCATCTTCCCAGAGTCCCGTATACAGTAATTTCTTTTTATATGTCGCCAAGGCCTGGATGATAAACGTCGCTGAATTATCCCCACTACCGCGAGGTATACTCCACGAAGCTGGAGAGCTTGGTCCTACACTCTTCGAGGATTTTAAGGTCACGTGGATCAAAGAATAGTACAGTGATCTCTCTGTATATGTCGCCAAAACCTGGATGATAAACGTCGCGGAATTAACCCCATTACCGCGGGATATACCCTGTGAGAAGTGCCAAGAAGCTCGAGAGACCATGGTCCTACACTCTTCGAGGAGTGTAAGATCACGTGGACAAAAAATAGTACAGTGATCTCTCTCTATTTATGTCGCCAAAGCCTGGATGATAAACGTCTCGGAATTATCCCCACTACCACGGGGTATACTCCGTGAGGAGGGCCAAGAAGCTTGAGAGACCTTGTTCCCACACTCTTCGAGGAGTGTAAGGTCACGTGGACAAAAAATAGTACAGTGATTTCTCTCTATTTATGTCGCCAAAGCCTGGATGATAAACGTCTCGGAATTATCCCCACTACCTCCTCACGGGGTATACTCCGTGAGGAGGGCCAAGAAGCTCGAGAGACCTTGGTTCTACTCTCTTCGAGGAGTGTAAGATCACGTGGACAAAAAATAGTACAGTGATCTCTCTCTGTATATGTCGCTAAGACCTGGATGATAAACGTCGCGGAATTATACGCGGAAGTGTACTCCGTGAATGGCCACGAAGCTGGAACGGCCCCGGGCGCCAAGGACCGTAAACATAACACGGGTATGTCTCCTGCACGATACACGTCGCTGACAAGACCCGTGCTGTTGACATATATCGAGAATGCACTGTATCTCTGATCTTCGACACTCCGATCCTTGAGCGATGGTTAAAATTGATTGTGTAGCCCCGGGTCGAAGTGCATCTAATCTAATTACCCATCGTCGGAAATCGCCCGTCTCTCGGATAGTAATCGAGGCCAAGGCGCATTCATTCTCCCGGTGGAACGCGCCGGCGAAAATTGTTTCGCCACAGTTTATCATGGCAGCGTGGCCGAATGCGGCCATAACGCGGAACGAGCAAACGTGGAAAAAGAGTCATGGGTCTCTCTCTCCCCCCCCCCCCCTCCCTCTCTACGGCGGCGGGATATCATCATCGGTTTTGAGATCCGATGGCCCGTCTTTTCCATAAGCGACGCGGGATACTGCGTATCAGGAACGGGCTTCGGGTTCGCGCTTTTTCCGCTCGTCGATTTGCCTCGGCGTCGATTGGCCAGAACGTATAAGCGTGGCTCTTTTACGAGCAGCGGTAAACTTCTCTCTATACTACAAAGTTATGAATTCGTTCTCTTTCTCTCTCCGTCTCTGCTCACTTTTTTCCGAGGCTCCCGGGGCCCCTGCATCTTCCGTGCCGGCCCCTTTCATTCTTTTCACCGTCTTTTCTACCCCGCGGCTGCTAGACGACGACGACGACGACGAAGACGACGAGGAGGACGGCCATGTTCCTTTGTTTCTCGTTCGTTTCACGAGCACACCGTCGACGTTCCTCTCCTCTCTCCTCTCTCCTCTGGTTCTCCGTTTGACGAGTACACCGCCGCTTTATGACACGCGATATCCTTCATCCGAAATATTATGCCTTGCTGAACCTAGCCGGCCCTCCCGACACTCGCCCGATTCGAGACCCCAACCGGCCAGGAATCATCATCCTGCTCGCACAGCCAGTCTGCAAATGGATACATGCGCGTGCACGTGTGTGTGTGCGCGTGTGTGTGTATTTTTGGTACACGTAGTGCCCGTATATATGTCGGTGGTCCTGCACGCCGTGAGATTATATTGAAACCGTAGTAAACTTTAATTTCGTTCATCTCTGCATCTCCCGTTTGGCTCCCATCCCTCGGGCTCGCCAGCTGTTGGAATCTAAGAAGCAGAAACCGTTTTGCCGCGGTACAAAGAGTGCGCTTGTCAAAGGACGATGCACCTCGGGATACTCTGATGAAGAACTTGCTTCGGGACTGGCGGCCTTGTTTTTTAGGCAGCGGCGAAACCGCCGAAACGCGGCCGTTTTATTAAGTATTCTCTCGCGACCAGGGTAACGAGTGTAGGCTACTTTTCCTAGGTCTGGTCTTCCGCGTTGTCGAGTTGCTGGATTTCAGCATCGAATCCTCGGTATGAGAGGGGCCAGAAGAACGCCATCGAGAAACGTTTCGTGTGTTAGACATCGTTTGTATGTAAACTCCCGTAATCCATACGGGCCCAAAAATGTACTTCCTTGGAGAGGGTTATTCCCGAGGTCATTTGCAATAACTTTTTCCTTTGCGGAAATGTCCTCCGAGGCTTCGTTCCGGAGTTATTAACGAAAAACGAGGACCAATCAGAGTGTGGCTTTAACGGGGCGGATTGCGACTGGGCGTGACGTCCCGCTGAGCGTGGCGTTGGCATTGGCCGAGCCGGAATCCGCCCGCTGTAGCCGCGTTACGATTGGTCTTGCGTTTTTCCTTAATAACTCCTTAACAAAGCGGAGGAAAACATTTTCGCAAAGGAAAAAGTTACTTTAAATGACTATTGGAATCGCCCCTTTCAAGGAAATACAAAATTTTTGGGACTCCCTGTATATTTCAATTCTTTAAACTTTTTGACCCTGAATCGTGTACTAAACTAATCCTTTAAAAAATTCTTGAAGAAACTCGAATCATTTTGTTCACCTTCAAAAATGTTATTGCTCTTGTAAAGTACAGTGTTTACTCTATATATGTCCCAAATACCTATGCGATAAAAGTCCAAGCTACTAAACTAATCCTTCAAAAAATTCTTGAAGAAACTCGAATCATTTTGTTCACCTTCAAAAATGTTATTGCTCTTGTAAAGTACAGTGTTTACTCTATATATGTCCCAAATACCTATGCGATAAAAGTCCAAGCTACTAAACTAATTCTACCAAAAATTCTTGAAGAAACTCGAATCATTTTGTCCACCTTCAAAAATGTTATTCCACTTGAAAGAATAAAATGTTTACTCTATATATGTCCCAAATACCTATGCGATAAAAGTCCAAGCTACTAATCTAATTCTACCAAAAATTCTTGAAGAAACTCGAATCATTTTGCCACTTTCAAAAATGTTATTCCACTTTAAAGAATCCAGTGTTCACTCTGTATTTGTCGCAAATGCCTAGCCGATAAAAGTCGCAGATCTACCCCCACTGCCGCGGGTTATTCCACATGAGGGGCTAAGAAGCTCAGGATACCATGGTCGTCGAGGAGTGTAAGATCCCATAGATCAAAGAATAGTATTACCTAGCTGATATATGTCCCTGGCTAGACCCGCGAACATTTTTGGGACACCTTGTATAATATTCCCCTCGGGTAATGGATTATGGTACATCCAATACACTTACGGACTTATGGCTCGATATATAAACCGATAAGAGAAATCATCGGTCCGAGGAACAAAGTCTGCCAAAAGACATTTATATTGCAATACTTCCGCGCAGCTTAAAAGTTTCGTGCGCATAGAAACCGGCTTCCGAAGCTCCTCCCGATCGTTAATATTTCCTCCGTCAGTGAAACTACTTTAAAAAAAAAAAAAAAAAAAAAAAAAAAACAAGAAAATTGTAAGTTCTGGGCATCCGTAGCAAATCCCAATTACGAGGAAGTTTTAACAAGGTCTCGGGGAATATTCGATGACGTTACAGTTCGATGATCAACTTCCAACAATCCTGGCTTGGGTCTACGAATATTGATCCGTTATGCCATCGCGCGTTTCGAAATCCGTTCCGAGTTTCATTAGTCTAGGACTTAGTCCAACTTTCCTGTAAATTTGAACAGCCGAACCCGCGCAGATTAGCTTTGACTTATCCTCTTTCAATACACTTTTACAGAGACCCTTTATTCTGTTAACAATATCCACGACGATCTCTGTTCAAATTCATTCCATCGCATCTTTTCGATTAAATTAAACTCTGCACCATCGTGCCGTTAAATAATTGATGCCTTCCTTTCAATCATGATGCTACAGTTCTTCCAACGTCGAATGATTGCACGTGTTGGTTTACGAATGAATTACAGTGACGCAAAGTGACTGTAATAAATGTTAAAATTCTTGTAAAACAATTTACGGTAGTGTAGGGTTGTTGCAGAAACGTGCTGCACGGTATTTTGCAGAAAAAGTTCGCGCTGTGATTACAGCAAGATCGTATAATGTCAAACCGAGAAGTTCAGCGTTCCTCAAGTGGAATGAATGGACTGTAGTTTTTTTTTCAGACCGCTTCTGGTAAGTGTGGTTGCGCAAAGCTTGACAAAATAAAAAGTTACATAAACGCACCGAGAAAGTTCTGTTTTCTATAGTTCGCCCAATAAAACTCACCGGAAGAGACAATTTTTGTCACTTCGCAAAACTAGCTCTCGTGTCCCACAAATCATTCGTTAACACTCCGCATGTTATGCCGGGGTCACTCGTGACCCGTCGCGGTGGGGATAAGCTCGAGCGACCGTCGATATGTGCAATTTTATTCCGATATAAGACGGCGCTTTTTATTTCGAAATAAGAAAATCGCCTCTTCTCCTTCTTCATCCGAAATAGGAGGAAACCCAGTCCCGAGCCATCACCTTATATCGGAGGGGAAAACTGAAATACCGCCAATATGTACAATTTTATTCCGATGTAAGACGGCGCTTTCTATTTCGAAATAAGAAAATCGCCTCTCTCCTTCTTCATCCGAAATAGGAGGAAACCCAGTCCCGAGTCATCACCTTATATCGAAGGGGAAAACTGAAATACCGTCAACATGTACAATTTGATTCCGATATGGGACTATGCTTTTTATTTCGAAATAAGAAAATCGCCTCTTCTTCTTCTTATCCAAAATACGACGAAACCCAGTCCCGAGCCATCACCTTATATCGAAGGGGAAAACTGAAATACCGTCAATATGTACAATTTGATTCCGATATAAGACGGCGCTTTCTATTTCGAAATAAGAAAATCGCCTCTTCTCCTTCTTCATCCGAAATAGGAGGAAACCCAGTCCCGAGCGATCGCCTTATATCGGAAGAAAACTGAAATACAGTGATTTCTCGATATATGTCTTTTCGGTGTTCAAGGCCTCTTGAGTTTCCTCACGTGGGGATAATTCCGCGACGTTTATCATGCAGGCCTTGGCGACATATATAGAGAAATCACTGTATCCCGGTCCCGAAATGACTCTGGCATAGGCGTGGACTCTCTTCTTTCCGTAGTGGGGTTCGAGAATCAGTTTCTACGTCCGCGAAGGAGTAAAATTTGTTCGCAGATCAAGAAACGATCGTTGTGAAGATAAATTTGCATAAACCTCATCGTGCAGGTCTGAATTGTCAATTACGTTTCACTGTCTCGCACGTCCTGGCAAGTTTCTCGGTAAGCACGGGCTCTCTCCAGCAAACAAATTCATGTAATCCATTTTCTCTTTCGCCAGCTCGGTTTGGCAACGCGCGAGGATAATATCACTTATGAAGAACCGTCGCTGCGCAAAAACATGCGCACGGAGCGGTAACCGATCCGTTTAGGTTCCCCCGGGGCTCGACACTGCAAACAGTGCGTTTTTCCCTGGCCGAGAGTTCGACTTATCCGGTAGAAGTAACTTCTATCGAGAGCCCGCGTAACCGGAAGCGCGGCACGTAGAAGAAAAATGTCAGTGTCATTTGTAGTCGCGTAACGGCGGAGGACCGGTTCGTTTCACTGCACCCTCGATATTGCATTCCTTTCGCGGCCGACTATTATCGTCACGTGTAAATATGCACGTTGCATCGATCTGATAGTGCTTCTCCATCTCTACAGAATGAACGAAAAAACTACGCGACGGGCACGGTCACGACGTATCGGAGAGTCAGTGCCAATTGATGACTGAACTTTCATTATTCGAATCATTCCTAATCATTCGTTTCACCGACACACTCCTGACATTTTTCTCATTAAATCGAGTCCAAACACGGTACAATTCGGATAACAATTGCTCGTTTAATCCACGATTTAATAGAACCTCGATTATCCGAACTCTCCAGTATTCGATTACTCGTGGTTTGCGGTTCAATGTAAACGGATCTGGGTTTGTCGGACAAATTGGTCAAGATTTGTTCGAACGTTGGAGGTAGATTACTGTTGCATTATCCGGACACTTATTTTTCACAGTTCGGATAAGAGAGGTTCTATTAAATCGTGGATTATGCGAGTAAATATGATTGGAATGGTACCGTGTTTGGAGTCGTTTCAATCGGAAAAATGTCGCGAATATATTGATCACATTTTCGGATGTTTGTACCGATTATTTAACACTGTCGAAAATTAAAAGTGTACATTGTTCCATGTAACTTTCATCGCGAGCTTGGATACGAGAATTTATGTGATCATTCAGCATGAGTGCGTCCTTATTATTTCAATAATTGTAGAATAAATCCGACAGCGACAATTATCGAAGATAGAAAATTTTCCTAATAATTTACGTCTGATTTGAAGAGCGAGAAAGAGAGAGAGAGGGAGAGAGAGAGCCATTCTTTGCCCAATCAAAATTCTATTAAAACGAGCCGGCGGAAGAATGATTGATTTATTCCGTGTGCCTGGATTCACTATGAACGGTAGATGGTGTTCCCAAGGATGGAAAATGCGGCGAGCGTTTTTCGAAAGCGTTAAACCGGAACCGGAATTTTTGCCGAGTTATTTAAAAGCACCGGCGAAACTTGCCAGTTTGCCAGAGCTCGGGCGAGCGAGAGCACGTGCATGGGGGAAACAAAAGAAAGAGAAGGGAATTATGATTTTGATGAATACTGGAAGGAAGAGTTCGAAAATGCGACGGGAAACGTGCGCGCGCATACATCGGAAGGGTTTTCGAACCGTTCAAATATTATCGGTGTAGCCGAAATCGAGGCGCTACTATCATCTGGCTGCCATACCAATCGGTCATACTTAATCCCGACGAATATAGTCGGAATTCCGAAGCGTTGTTGGCCGTACGACAGTCCCGGACGATCAAATATCGTCACCGCGTATGCGCTCCTAATCGCCCTGCCGTTTATCCATACGCCGATTAATTATCGGCCGACTGTGTAATCCTACTCGCCCGGATCGCACGAAGATTTGGCCTACACGTAGCCGACGGAATTCTCGTTGGAATCTTTCAGAACCTGCCTCGTTTGCCCTAGATTTCATCGACTCAGCCGACTGTTGCGCGAGTTACATTAGTCGCGGGTGCCGCGTCTGTGCGTGCCCAATTCTAAACGTGCGTGAAAAATTGCACTGTATCAAAAAACTGTAGAAATTTTCAGATTCTCTTAACTTTCACCTCGAGAAACCAGAAATTTTGAACTTGTTCTCACGCAATTCTGCAGATTTTGGCGAGAAAATGTTGGAAATCCAAGTTTCAACGCGAGGAATTCGGTGTTTCAACAGTTATGCGTGTGTAAAGATTGTTCAAGGAATTCCTCGCAGTAAAACTTGTATTTTCGGAATTTGTCGGCCGAAGTCTACAGGATTCCATGAAAAAAAGTTAAAAATTTCTGGTTTCCCGAGGTGAAGTTTAACCTTCAGCTTGGTCGGATACGTAAAAGTATAGAAATCGTTCGATAGACAGCGTACAAACGGTAAGTTCGAGCGTAAGTCGTGGGAAAACTCGGTCAGCTGTTTCGAACGATAAGTGCACGCAAAATAAAATTGTTAGTCGAACAATAGTTATGCAAACATCGAAGGGTTTGAATAAGCTCGTCAATGTTCTATATTTTCTGGCAAAGTAAACGCCCGAAGTCAGCGATATTTTCTGTAATAATCGGCTCCCAATCTTTGTTTTCTTTTTATTAATAATTTCCTTTTCCGTTCGTTAAACGTTCCTCAGTCGAACGAGCAGATAATCGCTAATTAGTTCCGTCCACACAAGGTCAGCTTGATTAATGCTGCTGTATGTATCACTTGTAATGAACTGGTTCGCTGTCTTTGCGATTTCCTGGAAGAGTGATCGATCCTCACTGATCATTCTTGTCTTTCCGTGGAAAATACACGCGTCGAACATCTTTGTTTGTAAATTGTTGACAACGCGTGCCGCGTACGGTCCAGTGTCAAATAATTAGGCACGTTTATGCAACTTTCGAATTAAAGGATAGACATCGTTGCGTGGAACCAAACGTTCTCCTCCCGGTTGTTCTCAAGTATCGATCTATATGCAGCGAAACGGTTCGTTTATTGCACAGACGATATGTACCGCTCATAACATTTGTTACAATTACCACGTGATGCTCGGCGGAGAAACGTTAAAAAAAAAAAAGCAGCGGCAATAGTACAGAGCAGGAAAAAAAAACGAGGAATGAAAATTTGTGCTCGTGTTTTACTGTCACCTGTCACTTTTTATCCGCACGCGTAAAAAAGCGACGATGCACCGCGACGCATGTTGATTCCGCGTTTAAATATCCACGTGCACGATTGCAGGAAACATTGCGTACGTATACGTGCGCCGGTATACGTATACATAAATGCAAATAATACCATAAATTTCAGGTTTAATTTATTTGGACGTTTTAAGAGTGCCTCTTCCCGACGGGATATGACGTTATAAATGTTATTGGCCATCGAGAGCAGTGATATCGGGCACGCTGCCGCGCGTTTTTCGCGCGATCTAAATTTTCTAATCGCCAGCAACGGATTTCTCTGTTTTATAGTAATGCGTTTGCGCGCGCACACACACGCGCACCCCATCGAAATCTGAATTTGACGCTCGCGCGCGATGCTGTTTTCCGCCATTTGCGATTGTGGCCCATAATTCGGCCTCGAATGGCCGAAGGTGTTTCGCGATAGACTCCGAACGAAAGCGACTTTTGCTTCATAAAATGCCGCTTTCGTTCATTCTCGGCCATCGCCTTAATCAATTCCACCGATACGAACGTTGAACGTAGATCTGCGAGAAACTTTCCCGCTCCGGGTACGAAGAGCACTTTTTAAAAAAAAAAGTTGTTTAAAATGTTTAAAAGTTGGTTAAAAAAATGTTACTTCCCTTTACAACACCTAATCAATGAGACAACACCATTTTCATAATACAGTGTTCACTCGATACATGTCCAAAACACGGGTCTAGTCAGGGACAACTACAGGGACTTCTCTATATATGTCGCCAAGGCTTCGATGATAAACGTCGCGGAATTGTCCCCACTGCCGCGGGGTATACCCCGTGAGGAGCCAAGAATCGAGGCCGATACAGTGATGTCTCGATATATGTCCAAAACACGGGTCTATCCAGACTCATATACAGCGATTTCTCTATATATGTCGTCAAGCCTTGGATGATAAACGTCGCGGAATTATCCCCACTGCCCGGGGTATACCCCGTGAGGGACCATGAACCGAAGCCGATACAGTGATTTCTCGATATATGTCCAAAACAGGGGTCTAGCCGCAGTATACCCTGCTGTAGTGGGGATAATTCCGCGACGTTTATCGTCGAAGCCTTGGCGACATATATAGAGATATCACTGCATGTCCCTGGCTAGACCCGTGTTTTGGACATATATCGAGTGAACACTGTACTCTAATTGAATTGTAGATTTAAAGGCATATTATGAAGCACGTTTCTACCCTAAACAGTTGCAAGAGAATTAAATTAGAAATTTTTATTGAAATAAGACTTTTCCCAACCATCGAAATACTCTTTCAATTAGAAGGATCTGAATGTTTCAGATGCACTTTTGACCCGTATTAATTTTTTTGGAGAACATTGTAATTAGAGACGAAGTGTATAGGTGAACGCACACGCATTTTAGTTGAAGAGTCACCTGCAGAATCTTCTCTTGATCTCGTTGCCTTTTCTGGCAAGAGCAGCATGGAAAGTGCGAGCACACGTTCTTGGCACCTTTCTTGGTAACAAAGTCAGCTGTTACCATTCACTATATCGCAGTTTTTCTTGCCCAAGAGACTCGACGTTCCGAGTGTCTTGTCACGCACACACAAGCCTTACGCAAATTGATACGCCTTCTATTCATCATTCTGTTTCTTCTTTTTTTCAACTTTCACTCGCTATTGCGGTTAGCACGCGCCTCGAGTCCTAGATGCCCCAGTAATCTTGCCACAAAGTGCATAAAGAGAAATTTTACACCATTGTACAATTGTCACGACAATCCTGTTGTATACGGACCGATCGATCATTCCGATCAAAGCAAGTCTCCTAGCGTTCAGACCGTTTTAAATTGCATATCATTACTGTCCTCATGCATCAAATCCATAGTCATTACGTAGGACTGATTGAAATAATCGGAAGGAGCAGTACATTTCGTTTCTGTTCCCTAAAATTGACTGGAATAGTTCTTATTTCGCATAAATGTCTGGATATGAAAATTTACCTAGAAATTTCCCAATAAAAAATTGGAATCTCCAATTATTGAAAAATATCTAGATATGATAGTTTGCAGCAGAGTGCAATTCGGGAAAAATTGCCCAACAAAAACTGAAAATTTCCAATTATTAAAAGTATATCTGGATATGATAATTTGCGAGAAATTTCCCCAAAAAATTAGAATCTCCAATTATTGAAAAAATATCTAGATATGATAGTTTGCAGCAGAGTACAAATTCGCGAAAAATTGCCCAACAAAAACTGAAAATTTCCAATTACTAAAAGTATATCTGGATATGATAATTTGCGACAAATTTCCCAATAAAAAATTGGAATCTCCAATTATTGAAAAAATATCTAGATATGATAGTTTGCAGCAGAGTGCAATTCGCGAAAAATTGCCCAACAAAAACTGAAAATTTCCAATTATTAAAAGTATATCTGGATATGATAATTTGCGAGAAATTTCCCCAAAAAATTAGAATCTCCAATTATTGAAAAAATATCTAGATATGGTAATTTGCAGCAGAGTGCAATTCGCGAAAAATTGCCCAACAAAAACTGAAAATTTCCAATTACTAAAAGTATATCTGGATATGATAATTTGCAAGAAATTTCCCAATAAGAAATTGGAATCTCCAATTGTTGAAAAAATATCTATATATGGTAATTTACAGCAGAGTGCAATTCGCGAAGAATTGCCCAACAAAAACTAAAAATCTCGAACTATTAAAAAAGAACCACGTCTTAAGCAAGTTTCGCATATTTTCCCGATGACGAAAGTCCGGCTCGCAAAGCTGCGATTTGCATAAAAATTAGCAATCTCATTGCAGCGGTTTTATCCGCGTAAAAAATCGGCTTGTTCCCACGGTTACAATAGAAATCCTCGGATCGAACGATAGAACGCGCGTTAGCGGTTATAAAAACCGAGGGCGGTCGCAATAAAACGTAGCCAACCTTCGATAAAAATTCTCTTTGAGCGACATATTGCAACGCACGGTTATTTGGCAAGCATAAAGCGTAAAAACACGCCGGTGCCGGAGACGAGAGAGAGAGAGAGAGAGAGAGAGAGGAAGAGAATTTCTCTCTCTCTCTCCCTCTCTCTTTCTCTTTACCAGGATCGCATGGTTTCTTTCTTCCGTGGCGGGACGACGACGTTGCGACAGAGAAATCGATTAACTACTTACTTTAGCCCGAAGGTCGGCTCGGCTGATGATCGATCGATCACTAGAACGAGCAAACGAGCGAGAGCAGGCGAATGAACGAACGAACGAACGAACGAATGAACGAACGAACGAACGGTGATCGAAACGCTCCGGGTTCAAAGTGGTGTCGTTTATACCGTCGTTAATTTCGTCCGGGTTGGAAGAGATATCGATAGCAAAAAGGAAACAGCTCGCGGCAACGTTTGGCGATAAAATACTAAACGCCGGGGTAAAAATAGAGGCGAAAGGTGAACGGGAACCTCTGTAGCGAAAAAGCACACCGTATCGCACAAATATCCGCGGAAAATGTCTGTTTCCATTCGATGTCCGTCCCCGAAACCAGGAGACCGATCTCCGACCGGAGAATTTCTCCCTTTCACAGAACCGAAGCTATTAGTATGACGCACGGCTCGAAGGCACCCGACAAAGTGATCCCCGAAAATAACTTTTGTCGAACGCTTCTTTAGAGCCGCCCCTGCGAGGCTGCTTGCGCCAAACGGTCCACGTGTCCATTTCTGTTTAACCAATCAGAAGCTAGCCAGTACCTGCTTGAATAACTCGAATCGTTCCGAAAACGATTCCGATCGGTAGGATCTTTATGCAATTTCCCATTTCCGTTTCTCCGAAATTCTGAATTCAGAACAAAATTTCCTTCGTTGATTGGAACACCCGTTATAAGTAAGATTAACACTTTTGCAAACATTAAAAATTACTAGTCTACATTATTTTATAAAAATAACGAGAATTTATCTATACGATAACGAAATTTGTAGCTACTCTCGATATATGTCAACTTGCCAACGTCATGTATCGTCTAGGAGACACTCCCGAGCCGTGTCATGTTTACTCTTTCGAGCTTCGTGGCCCTTCACGGGGTGTACCCCGCGGTAGTGGGGATAATTCCGCGACATTTATCATCTAGGCCTTGGCGACATATATAGAGAAATCACTGTATTCCTTTTTATAGTACATACCCAAAGAAATAAATTTTTTGAGTAATTTCTCATGGATGCATATTTACAGGCTCGGTAATTGTTAAGTAAAAAGGTCACGTAAACCTAGTGTATACAAATGCTATTCTTAAGCACGTATTTTACCGCTGGAACCGACGTATTTGTAAAAATGATAATTTACAGATTACCGGGACTGCCGGGTTAGTGAAATCTGAATAATTTATTTATGCGGTTGGTGCTTCTAATGCCAAAGTATCGTTGCCTAGATTTCGTACGATTCAAATCGTTTTTTAACACCGGCTCGTTTGCATGGGAAATCTCCGCGAGGGAACTCTCTGTTTGGAGAAAACCAGATGGGAACAGAGATTGCCCTAGTCGAGTATACTTTCTCGATTAGTCTCGACAAAGCGGTAAGGCGTCACTCGGAAAACGCTGGTTAAATTCGTCAACCCGTTTTCGATGCTCCGGTGATTTTTCTGTCGCTTCTATGGAAAGTAATTGGAGAACGGAGATGCAAAACAACTACAGCAATATTGCAACAAAGCTTCTTTGCCTTTAATCATTTTTTTATGAAACATTTACCGGGCATATTCGTCACATTCTTCCGATTAAAATGAGACCCAACATGATACAACTTGTTCGATTGTGTAATCCACGAAAGAACCGATGAATACAGTGTTTACTCGATATATGACATTCACTGACATACATCGGTCAGGAGATACTATTCTTTGGTCTACGTGACCTTACACTTCTCGGCGACCGAGCTCTAGAGGCCTCGGCTCATGGGGTATACCCCGCGGCAGTGGGGATACTTCTGGGACTTTTATCCCCTAGGCATTTACGACATATATCGAATAAACTCTGTACCTACCAATTTGAAGATTGTTCTGTACAATAAATCCCTCCCCCCAAAAACCAATTGATATCTCCGTGGGTTACACCACGAGTCATTATACCTCCTTTATACAGGGCGTCCCAAAAATATTGTACTTCTTCGAGAGGGGTTATTCCTGACGTCATTTGGAGTAATTTTTTAATGATCTTCGCGGCTTTGTCGATGAGTTATTAATGAAAGACGCAGACCAATCGGAGCGCGGTCGCAGCGGCTCGCACTGAGCCTGGGGTTCGCATTGGCCGAGCCGGAATCCCTCCGCTGTAGCCGCGCTCTGATTGGTCCGTGTTTTTCGTTGATAACTCCTCAACAAAGCCTCGGAGAAAATTTTCGCAAAGGTGAAAGTTACTCCGATTGACCTCGAGAATCAGCCCTTTCAAGGAATGACGACATTTTTGGGATACACCCTGCAGACAGTTATCGTGGAGCACAATCAAG
This sequence comes from Halictus quadricinctus, assembly GCA_028454245.1. Classification (NCBI taxonomy): domain Eukaryota; kingdom Metazoa; phylum Arthropoda; class Insecta; order Hymenoptera; family Halictidae; genus Halictus; species Halictus quadricinctus. The sequence goes on along the minus strand of CM052114.1, from coordinate 3,909,108 downwards.
AAAATGGTCGATAGGTGTATGATTGCGAACCCCATCGGATTGAATTCGCAATAAATAGCCAACGATCGACGCGTTCGCGAATCGCGTGGGGAGGGACAACGGGACGCCCGGCGCTCGGTTATTTAATAAATATTTCGGAATAAGCGACCGAATGCCGAGCATTACTTGGATCTCGTTATTATCGGCAGCGATCATTGTCGACGCGTGGAAAATGAATCATCTTCATTGTCCACCGCTGTGGCCGCTGGGACACGGCCGAAACAGAAGCTGACGCGTAATAGGAAAGATACAGCCGAATAATGGCGCGGGTATTGATTCCCGCGAATTATATTTGCACCGATAACAATCCCGCCAGTCGTCGGCCGATCTAAAATAGATGATTCATCTGTCTGGTGTTTTTCGCGGAATCCTAGCCCGCTTGCGAAAATCAAGAACTGTCGGCTTAATATTGAAAGATTTTGAAAGATTTAACCACTTAGGTACGCCGCGCTCTTCCGCGACTCTCTCTCCCCAGTACGGCGCGCTTGTCCGTAACTTTGTCTCCCAGGGACGGCGCGCCTGCCTGCGGACGGCAAAAAAGCCACTATAGTGGTTCGTACCGTTCAAACTGTTGCTTTCCACGGAAAGCCACTATAGTGGCGTACAGGGCTTGAGAGGTTAACCCTTTGCACTCGAGTGGTGACTCTGAAGCACCATTAGAAATTGTTGTGGCATGATTTCAGTAAACTTACAAAAAATATTACAATGTATTTGTTACATTACAAAATTTGTATTGAACAGATCACTAAACATTTAAATATTATATGTCGAAGTCGGATCAGTTTCATATGAAAAAATGAAAATATTCGAAGACGGAAGAAAAATTTAGTTTTAGATCTTTCGGCAAAGGGTTAAAAACGCTTCTGTAGGAACTCCTTTGGCAGCCGATTGCGACAGTTTCTATTTTTGCGCAAGCTCAAAGGGACGTGACAGTTTTCAATTGCGAAGACACCGAAGACGTTGTTGGCCGCGGGACAACTAATCGCCTTTATGGTTCCACGGTGTTTACCAGCCTGATATATCCGCACCAGCGTACCGTCACTGACAAGCTTCGAACTCCGGCAGTCGCGTTTACTAAAAATCTATTCGCAAATCGTCCCGATCTCTTATCCGCGATTTTATCCATCGGTTTTCCTCCAGCACGTTTCCGGGGTCGGTGTCTACGAGAATACACGCGGTCGATCAATCGATCCGCACTCTCGCAAAATGTATTCTCCTCTCTTGCCACCCGGGTTTGCCGCCCCGGAGAAATTTTTCCGCTGAAACGCGCCACTTCGGGCGCAATTATTCGACCAATCGCCCGGAACTCGCACGCGCTGCCACTTCAACGATTTCCGAATCGGTGAAGTTCGGGTCCGACGTTTGCTCCCTGTTACCTTTCCCCCGAACCGTTAGGTTCGAACCTGAACGGAATTCTTCAAGATCGAGCCGTTTAATGTGAAAGCGGTGTAATGCAATTTTTTTGCACGCTCCGTTAAACACCGGGCCGCGAAAACCCGAGGAAACCCGATGTAAGTGCTCGGAAGAGTGCTGGCGGGGGGATTTTTGGGAATTTATATTAACCAATAGGATTATTCGATCTTTCTGAAATTTTGGGGGTGTTTTAGTACAATATTCAAGTAACCAACGATATTTTTTTTAGTCGTAATGGGCTATGCATAAAGGAGTAATAATTATGTAAGTGCGAACCCCGGCCACGGAGATTTCAATCGGTATTTCGAAGGTAAGCGGGATTTTGGGAATTTATTGTAGCCAATAGGATGAATCAACGTTTCCGAAATTTTAGGGGTGTTTCGATACACCTTTCAAGTGATGCAGAATATTTTTTTTAATCGGAGTGGACTATGCATAAGGGAATAATAATTATTTATGTGCAACCCCAGTCAGTGAGATCTTAATCGGTATTTTGAAGGTAAGCGGGATTTTGGGAATTTATTGTAGCCAATAGGATGAATCAACGTTTCCGAAATTTTAGGGGTGTTTCGATACACCTTTCAAGTGATGCAGAATATTTTTTTTAATCGGGAAGGACTATGCGTAAAGGAGTAATAATTATGTAAGTGCGAACCCCGGCCACGGAGATTTCAATCGGTATTTCGAAGGTAAGCGGGATTTTGGGAATTTATTGTAGCCAATAGGATGAATCAACGTTTCCGAAATTTTAGGGGTGTTTCGATACACCTTT
>CM052114.1:3881783-3902008 GCA_028454245.1 Halictus quadricinctus | reverse complement strand
AAGCTACTAAACTAATCCTTCCAAAAATTCTTGAAGAAACTCGAATCGTTTTGTCCACCTTCAAAAATGTTCTTCCACTTTAAATAATACAGTGTCTACTCGATATATGTCGCAAATACCTAGCTGATAAAAGTCCAAGGTACTAAACTAATCCTTCCAAAAATTCTTGAAGAAACTCGAGTCGTATTGTCCACCTTCAAAAATGTTCTTCCACTTTAAAAAATACAGTGTTTACTCTATACATGTCCCAAATGCCTAGCCTATAAAAGTCGCAGAACTATCCCCACTGCCGCGGGTTATACCCCGTGAGGGGCCAAGAAGATCGAGAGACCTTGGTCACCGAGGAGTGTAAGGTCGCGTAGATCAGAGAATAGTACCTCCTGGCCGATATATGTCCCTGGCTAGACCCGTGAACATTTGGGACAGCTCCTAATAATTTTTGGTCTCGCCTAATAATTTAAATAAGTACCAAATAACGCATATTCACGTTCTTGAAATTCTTCAACCGTTCTGTATTTCAATTTTTGTCAGAAACACATCGACAGTCTGCTCTCATCACACCGGTACAATTATTTTCCATAACTGAAAACTTCCTCGCACTGTTTGACCACGTGTGTCGTGCCGCGATTACAAGACCTACTAATTTTCTAAACAGAACGTTTTCACCTAGTAAATAAACAACTCTGAACACCATGTATATACCACTCTCTTTCTTTATTCACCGGACATCGATCACTTTCTTCCGGAAGCGAAGATGGGAGACACGTGACCTCGGTGACGTCGGATGGATATCAGGAATGCAATCGCAGATCCGGAAATCATTTCCCGGTAGACGGTCTCCAGAAAATGAGCAACAATCTTTAACCTCTCAAGTACGGCGCGCCTATCCGCGAATGGCAAAAAAGCCACTATAGTGGTTCGTATCGTTCAAACTGATGTTTTCCACGGAAAGCCGATACTTTCCATGGAAGCCACTATAGTGGCGTACAGTGCTCAAGCGATTAATCGCGCAGGATTTTCACAGGATCATGTGGGCAAACTCGTACAGGGTGTAAAGAAATGTTTGATCTTAGCTGCTGTAGTCGTATTCTACATCTTCAGATCGATGAGGGTCTCCAAAGAAATGTTACCGTAAAATTGTCCTTGACCTTGAATGCCAAGGTCAAAAAATTTTGTTTATTGCCACGACGTGCGGAATATATTCAATAAAGAAAAATTTGACCTTGAAATTCAAATCAGGGTCAAACTTGTGTTAATTGTCATGACGCGTAGAATACAATGCAACATATAAAAATTTGATCTTGAAATTCAAGTTCAAGGACAATTTTGCGACAACTCTGTTTTACGGATCATCATCGATCCGTAGATGTAGAACACGCCAACGGCGATCAAGACCAAAAATTTCTTTTCACCCTGCACAACGAATCTGATAATTCACTAGATCTATCAAATTTCTGCACATTTGTTAAAACTGATCGTCCCAGTTTCACGGAATCGAGCTAGATCATGATCCGCCGGATCTGCTTTGACGAGGTCGACGGTTTAACTCCACTTTGCTTGCGATTTCTTTTCTTTTTTGCGATCTGAATCGATGACACCTTACTCACCGAGAACACAGAGCAGAACGTGAACGAAGCATGGTACACTCGTCGAGCGCATTTTCCTGGGGGTGATCCTCGGAGGGGCGCACGCTGTTGTCGACGAACCGGCGGTTATGCGAACGAGAGGAGACGAGGCGAGACGATCGCGGGGAACCGCAAGACGGAAAGAGGACACGCGAGATCGGCGTACTCGACGTGCCGAAGTCCACGCGGAAACTGGCGGTTTCCGATGGCACGCCGCCGCTAGTATTCCCAACGCTTGGACCAGAACGGGCCTGGTTGTATACGCGTTCCGTCGACTTTTGCTTTTGCCACGGTTTGCCCGTATGGTAGCACGGCACCGTCCGCTGCCAATGGTGGTGGGAACGAGGAAAGGAAGCGGCGGGTGGAGGCAGTGCTCTTACATCCTCGGACTGCTCAGACCCGTGACCGCCTTCGAACGAGACGCTCTCCTCTCTTTCTCTCTCTTTCTCTCCCTTCCTTTCTCTCACTGCTTTCTGCTCTCCTTTAGAGACCGTTTTAATGCTACCAGGTGGTAGCGAAGACCCTGGAACTGCTAGGTCATCTTCAGGATCTGGGTGAGCCTAGAACCCAATATGACTCGAGTATCGTCTTCAAGACGTTGATCTAGAACGCCTTTCGATTTCGAGAACAAAGACTGCGAGACGATCTTTAGCTCTTCACTGGAACAGCTGGATCATCTTTGTGGACTCAACGTGCTCAACCAACCCTGATTTATCATCGCCCACGTGTTGGTATAGTGACTGAACGTTTTCGATTTGGGGAACAAAAAGTGACAGTAAGGGGATCTTGATTGCTACCTCTAGATTTTGGATCAACTACACCATTTTCTGAACCTAATCCAACGAGTCCAATATCATCCGAGTATCATCCTCTGCTCCATTTGCTTCTACTGCTTTGAGGTGCTGACAACATGTCAACGTTCGTTTTGGCATGGACAGACTTGGCCACGTCTCACGAACCACAGTGATTTCTCTATATATGTCGCCAAGGCATGGATGATAAATGTCACGGAATAATCCCCACTCGAGAGGCCTCGGATGACGAGGAGTGTAAACATAACACGGCTCGGTTATGTCACCTGGGCGATACACGACGCTGGCAAGAGATATATCGTTGTTGACATATATCGAGAATTCACTGTACATGTCTACATGACATACATTCGAGCACATTAGCCGAACCTGTAGCACGACACGTGTAAACTTGTCCACTGTCCGAGCATCTACTCCATCTTACCGATTCGAAGTAAAATTAGTATAATTGTGAAAGCTACGAATTTATTTGTACAGTTGTCACATTGAGAATTTATATTCTCGATCGCATAGTGATCGCGTTCAATTCCACAACTCTGCGGAATGATGGTTTCGATAGAAAATTTGGCTTCTCACGATCAGTTTGAGGAATAAATCGTTCAATGACTGCATTCTCTGACCCACACACATACACACACACACGCGTGACTGGCGAGGATGTGTGCCTGGTGACCTACTTCTCGGTTAGGCCAGTTTGGTTTGATAATTTACGGATCGTCTTACAGTTCTGGATCCCTGCACGCATTTTTTGTTCACGATCCTCGTGTCTCTAGGGAGTGCCCCTAGAATCACTTGATCATGTAAAACTTTTTAGCTGTACTTCCTGAAAGTCTTTTCTCCGCTCAGCAATTAAAATTTTCCCTTTGAGTTCTTTTTTCTTCGATATTGTTATAGGAGCGCCTCATTATTTTTATTCTGTTCCAGTAACAGTCTTGGAATAATTAGAAGTGTGATTTAAACTTTTAGATAAAAATTTGCTCTCTAGAATTTTACTATTTCTTTCTTTCTTTTATTTTTTCATCGACACGTCATTGTGATATAGTGATGTATGGTATAGTGTGGTATAGTGATTCCTTCGGATAAACAGATTTTATCGCGTTTATGCTCGGTTTATATTAAACACGGTGAAATAGAATACCTCGGTGATTTGATTAATTTGGATTTTATACCTCGGGAATCCTACGACTTCTAGGTCTGTGGGTCATTTCTGACCCACGCCGATATTTCACTAGCTTTCTTTCGATATAAGGCAATGGCTCGGGACCGGGTTTCGTCGTATTTCGGATGAAGAAATAGAGGCGATTTTCTTATTTCGAAATAAAAAGCACCGTCTTATATCAGAATAATAAAAATCCCCACCGTTACGGGTCACAAATGACCCGGAAAATGGTTAAGGAAGCGTAATTTCTGAATAATGAACATTTCTGAGCAACTTAGCGTTATATAAATGTGGTATTGAAGTATGAAGGAACTAAATGTTTTATAACTGGACAGAGTAACAGCTACTGCAAAAGATTACATAAATTACTCGGTATGCGAAGTGTCCTAATCAAAAAAACTTTTTCTTTCTGTTTCAGGTAAGAACTTTGAAATATTGTGGGCGTGGACAGGAATTATTGCACTGGCTTAAAAGTGAGTTATTTGTATATATAAATTATTACATATGCGGTGAGTTATGTTACCGATTTCCACCATTTACCGAAGTAATTCACTTATCTCAGTTCTTCAAGGTTGAAATGATTTCTTAACACACTTTCTATCGAGTTGGAAATTAATTTCCAAGTCAACGTCATTCTTCACGGTCAGTATACCCAGCGTTCAAAATACCGAACAAAAATGAAACGTTTATCCGAACCACAATAATAGAAAAGCTAATTAATTACATCCATTAAAGTTTCGCTCGTACATTCTTGCAGAGACTGGATTTTTTGCGCAGGTTTCACTTTTCAAGGATCAATCGATTGCTACTCCAATTAACACGCTCCTCCTATGAAAACAATGCGAACCAATGTTCGAGCCTGTCGAAACATTTATTTCACTATGTTGCAAACGCCAACACATCCTGTCAACGTATAAAGTTGCATATATTATAAGATCATTTGCAGTAAATTCAAAAAATGGGGTAACTTGTTTTGAATAAACAATTGCTAAATAAATGTACTGTCGAATAGGTGGGAGTGTGTGAGCTTACAGTAAAATTACTGTCACAAATTTCAACGCGAACAGGGCATCCTAACTATTATTTTTCCGTTCAAAAACTTATGGTCGCTCACTGGGAGCCGTTCGTTCACGGTTATCAATAGACTGCGGATTTTATGCATTTATAATAAAAATGGGCAGGCCTAATTTAAGACAGTAAAAACATTTGAAGAATTTAAATATACTATTATATCATTTTCGACCTATTAAACATATTAAGCAGGAAATTAAATATTTAGTAGAAAGTTAATTCAGGTAGAAAGTTTTTATTTGGCATAAAGATCCGCAATCTAGTTATCAAACACGAGAGTATTAGAGCACGTTCTCCTGCTATCGATCTCAACCGTGTAGTACAGTGAATTCTCGATATATGTCGTCAAGGCCTGGATGATAAACGTCGCGGAATTATCCCCACTACCGCGGAGTATACCTCGCGAGGGGCCCTGGAAACCGGGGAGTGTAAACATAACACATAGTTGGTATGTCTCCTAGACGATATATGACGCTGGTAAGACCCATGTTGCTGACAAATATCGAGAATCATTTTCCAGAATTATGTTTACTCGAGCTCTGAGGCCCCTCAGGGGATATACTTCGCGGCAGTGGAGATAATTTCGCGACATTTATCATCTAGGCCTCGGCGACATATATCGAGAAATCACTGTGACTCCTATTTAAAACGCGTTACACGACCGTAAATTCTGGCATAAACTGTCACAAGTTTTTTAGGACTCGCCGGATTGGAAAGTGGTCGGACCACTTTCTACCTAACCGATCTGCCTAATCGTTTTCCGTGTCACCAAGTCCCCGGTAATATGCTTCTCCCTAATGAATGGAAAAAATGGTAAAAGGGGCGCGCAGCAAGAAAATTTGCTGCGCCTCTGCGAGAACTATTTCGATGGTCGCGCGTCGGCTCGGCCGTTCGGCTTCGTTAATTTAACACGTAATATTAAGTTAACGTTTAATCCATAAACAAACGGTCTCGAGTGGCGTTGCCATTCGCCCGGCGACAGCCCTCATCATCTTTATTCTCGTCGTTGGCGTTAATTCGTTTACCCATTGAGTCGCATCTTGCAGAAACGTCATCGCCGACCGAAAAGAGAACTACTAGCATAATTATGATTAATTACACGCTTTTTAATTAGAACCGGTTGTACCCTTCAACCGCCTCCCTCGTTCCGCTTCTTTCTTTCTTTTCTTTTCTTTTCTTTTTCTCTCGTTTCTCATGCTCTCTTTCTTTCTTTTCACCTCTTTCCGTTTTGCTCGCTCATTTATTTACTTATCTGTGCATTAGCGCGGCACGGAACGAGCCCGTGAAGCTCGGGATTTCAAATGAACGTACTTTACAACTCGTTCGCCTTTTTTCCATCGTCCCGCGCGCGGCACAAATTTGTTTGACACAGTGAATTCGATCGGTCGAGTCACTCTAAACGGCGTCGCATAAATCACCGCGGAGCACGCGGTGGTTCGGATTTATGCCAGCAAATTGCTATAACCGCGAGTCTCTCTGTTAGGAGGGGAATTTCATTCTTTTTTATTTCGGCGAGAAACAGCAGGTTTTTTTTTTGGAAAATCGACTGACGAGGGTTAACTAATGTAAAACTTTGCACGGGTGTTGACTACAGAATTTTTCTCGATGTATGTCGCAAATGCCTCGCTGATAAATGTCGCAGAACTATCCCCACTACCGCAGGGTAGACTCTGCGAGGGGCCTCGAAGCTCGAGGGTCCATGGACATCGAGGAGTGTAATCAAAGATCAAAGAATAGTATGTCCTGGACGATATTTGTCGCTGACGAGACCCGTGTTGTTGACAATTATCGAGAAGACACTGTACTTCTTTGTCAAGCTATATAAATTTTCTGTGTTCGGTTTGCTGAGGAATACTAATTTAATCCCCGAGAACCGTCTTGTTGACATATATCGAGGGAACTATATTTTTGTCTAGCTATATAAATTTTCTCTATTCGGTTTCCTCAGAGATATTAATTTTATCTCCAAGATTTTATTGAGGAATGATATAACTGCTTTCCGATTTATTTAAAATTGAAAAGCCCGTTATAGTTTTCTAAATACGTGGCTGTTAGGTATAAAATAGGGCACCCTGTATACATGAGAAGACTCCTCTTCAAATTTCCAGCGAATTTAGCGAAAAATGTGAAAGTTGTGCAGGATACCCGCCGAGAGGCTTCTCCGGGAACGTGTTCCCTATTTTATGAAACAAAATATATTTTCGTGGACGTTAAGGTCGGTGTAATAGAAGTCCTAAAATATTTGAAACATATTTCTTCGTCGATCTTGAAGTTAGAAAAATATGTTTCAGCGAAAATGGAAAAATTCGTCGAGAACGAAATACGTAACTGAAATTAGAATTTTTTCGATAAGATTAACCATTGGACGATGGAGCTTCTCGATTCGACCTTTTAATTTCCGCCCGTCAACTCGAGTTGATGATCTTTCGAGTTTAAAACGTAGATCGGTGCGTCTCTGACCTGACCCGGACCAGGAATTAATTTTTCCGTCTAATAAACATACACGAGAGCAAATATAAATCGCGAGTGTATAGCAAAATAAGAATTGCCTGCTCCTTAATAATTTTGCTATCGACACATCTTCAAATCTTTTTAATTGTCCGACAGTTTTCAACTTCACGTGCTCGATTTTGCTGTAAATCGATTAACCCGATCGGATCAATTCGATCAATCAAGGGGAGAACCTTGTGTAAATGGCCTGTTTTTCAAGAATTTTTTTTTGAAAAATGTAATGTGTGTTTGAAATTTGAGGTATCATCTATTAATGTTGTAATGTACGAAATAATATTTTTTAGAAATTGTAAGTGTTAGTAACAATGGTGTAATGGCGACTTTACGGAAAAAATCAAAATGGAATCGTTAGTTCATGCAAAAACGCACAACATGACATTCTGCTTTTATTGAAATTTGCAAAATTGCAGAAATGGCGAAGTTTTGAAAAAAAGAACGGATTCTCTGTTACGAACAATTCTTAATAAAAATATTTTAAACAAAAAATTAAAGATTGGAGCTCGTCATGTCGAGGCCAATTGTTTTAATAATATATATACCACGTGTCATAAAGATGTTATTCGAAAATAACGTAGAAAAATATCTCTGATCACTAGACTGCGGATCTTCATGCAAAATAAAAAATATTTGCATTGATTGCAAGACGCAGGAGTGAAATAAAAATTTCTTCCTTTAATTACTTTATTAAACTAAAACCAATACGCTGGTGCCCCTAAATCTTTTTAATATGTCCACTGCTTTAAATTGCTTACCCATTTTTGTCATAAATGCATAAAATTCGCAGTCCACTGATTACTTTTTAACTTTTTTTTTATCGTATTCCCGAGGAAATTTCCTATCTATTAAAAAAAAAATGCTCAAGATTTTTATTTTACACAAAGTTTCCCCCTTAACCTGGCGTGCGAGAGGTTACTAAATTTTCGATGGAAAATTGATTTTTTACTAAATAAATTATCTTGGGAGAGACGTAATTTTCGAAATGAAGAAGTTCGATATTAAGAAGCAAAACGGAGAAGCTTCTCTCTCTCTCTCTCTCTCTCTCCTTCTCTCTCTTTCCCTCTCTGTCTCAGCACCGACCATAAGTTTAGTCTGCGCAGCCCCGACCGTCTTCTGTGTCGAATTGCCCGTTTACAAAAGACAAAGCTCGGCTGGGAAAAAGACAAGTTCCCGATTCAGAATTTGGACTCGTCTTTTCACGACAAGTCGCTCGTCGTTCGGATCGTTCGCGGAGCAAACTATAGCGCTCTCTGCTGCTCGAAACGAAAGTTCACTGTTGACGTAAGATCCCCGGTGGTACAATGAGCATTTGTCGGCGAAGCCCTTCAACGTTACTAGGCCGTCTATGATATTCTCTCTCGCTCTCTTTCTCCCTCCCCGTTCACGGTGAACATTTCGAAACGGAGGAGACAAAGAGCTCGAACTCGAACAATAAGACCTGATATCGCTGGATTCATGCTTCTCTCTCTCTCTCTCTCTCCTCGCCGTAAACGCGCTTGCACATGTACATTCTCTCTTGTATTTCTTTTTCGTTTGTTATCCAACGTCACCGTTGTTGCTGTTGTCGCTACCCGTTGCGTTTGTACTCGAGTTCTGCGTGGACGGTTTTCTGGAAGGCCAGATGATTATTGTGTAAAAGCGGAGAGGAAGGTCGTTCACGTGCACACGGTCCGATTCCGTTTTCTGCTTCCCGAAGTTTCTAATCGCGTTGAACTACTTCCTCCTCCCACCTCCCCATTTTCTTGCGTAATTAGGAACTCCGTTAACCGGGCAACGGTAAAGCGGTAACTATTTCAGGTATTACACGTGCAAATTTAACGAACGCCTCGCGCCGAAATCGACCGAGTAATTGATTAAGCCGCCTCATTGTGAATCGCGAAAAGCCCGGCCTCTCTCTCTCTCTCGCACCTTCCCTTTTACGGCGAGCGCTTAAATCGTACCTGGCCGCCGTACTATTTCGCGTAATTCGCGAATTCATCGTATCAAATTCATCTTTATTACCCTGCAATGCCACTTGCTCTCCTCGCTCCTCCGCAACCATCCAGATTCTTATAATTGGTCGATCTTGGTGGAAAGTAAAAATTGCAACGCACAGGAAACAAATAGGAATTTGTTTTTCTCTTCGCAGTAATTTCGACAAGTTGTAAGCAACGTATCGACGGTCCTAAGTTGTAATTAAATATCGAAGGCGAAGTTGCTATTTTCAAGGAAATTTCAATCAGCGTTTGCCCGTACGGGCAGTGATTTTCTTGCCCAGGGCATACACCGAACATTGGGCACGAAGCCACCCCTATATTGACACGAAGCCACGCCCGTGTAGTACGAATCCACGCCCATGTGGCACGAAGCCACGCCTCTATATGCACGAAGCCATACCTATATTGGCACGAAGCCACGCCTATATGGGCACAAAGCCACGCCCATGTAGTACGAATCCACGCCCACGTGGCACGAAGCCACGCCTCTATATGCACGAAGCCACACCTATATGGGCACAAAGCCACGCCTCTATAGGCACGAAGCCACGCCCATATGGGCACCAAGTGGAAGTAATGAATCGAATGAAATAAAAATTGAAAAATTTGAATTTGTACATTTAATTTGCCGCGCTCGGAAAAATCAAAATAAAATGGTAGACACCCGAAGGCGTTAATGTTCCGACCCGAGGAAAAATGCTCAATTTGTTTCTGATTATTAGTGGTTTTGAGGAAGACGTTCGCGAGATTCGTTTAATTGTTAGACACATTAACTCGTCCACAATCGGCATGCAAATATTGCTCGGCAAAATGGCGAGGCATTTCGCAGTTGAGACGCGTCACAGCGAAAGGGCTCGAGTACCAATGAACAGATTCCTTTGTTCGCGAGCACCTTCCTCCTCCTCCACACAATTTCCTCGCAGCTCTCTGCAAATTATGCTTCTAATTGCCGTCAACAATTCACATCGGCGGGACTGCTTTCTAATCCTGTAAAAATTGAGAGGAGGAGAGAGACATCACAGACAGCAACGTTCAAGGCGACGCCCAACACAAGCGACTGATTTGCATAGGAGGAAAATAAGCCAACGTGTTAAAAGCAACAATTAGAATTGGGCGTGGCGGGGAGGGAGTGCGAAATTTTTCTCTTATAACACAATCTATTTCTGAGTTAGTCTCATAAAATATAGAATCAAAATCGTAGAAGAGAAGTGCATATCCGCACATTTATGCTGATTGTAGTTGTATATTGGAATCAGTTAACTGTGAATGACGATTGCAAAAATGACGACCTGCACTTCGAAATATATAAACATATTCCTACCCCCGAAAAATTTGTTTATGTCACAAATACCCAAAAATACAGGCGCAAAGGGAGAAATTGCTGGCTCAAACGAAATCGACTGTTTATGCAAAATTCAAATGTTCTGCAGCGATTCCAAACCACTGGATCTAGATAAAAATTTGCGCTGAAATTCAGTCTGGGACCAAAAATTTTTCAATAGTGCAGATCTTGACGAGAAGATGCCAAAAATCGAAATTTTAATGCGAAGAATTCGATGGTTCAAGAGTTAAGCGTGTTTAAAGATGCCCGACTTTAAACGTTTTTGACAAATAAGGACGCCGTCTGGTGTTAGATAGCAGCATTTTTGAACCAGTGAATTCCTCGCGTTAAAACTTTGTTTTTGGCACCTTCTCGTCAAGATCTACAGGACTATATCAGAAAAAAGTTAAAAATTTTCGGTCCCAGAAGGTGAAGTTTAACCAAAATTTGTTTCTCATTTTAACAGTTCTAATCAGTTGATAATGCACAAAATCGGTCAACGATCAAGCTCCGTCGTCTCGGCGATCAAAGTTAACGCCAGCGGATGCTCCCAGTGATAACGTGTTGGGCAACACGTTGCTTTTTTATTTTTTATCGGCCGGGGAACAGGGAGTGTGGTTACATTTCTATAATTCACACGGTCCGCGCCGAATAAATAATCTGCGCGGCGTAACGTAAATAGTTGGCCGCGACGATGGCGTATGCTCATGCCCGTAGTTTTTTTTTCTGCCGGTTCCATTACGAATGGAAATTCTCGTTCGAGCTTAATCTGGGGGATATCCCCGTTGAAAAAATAGCGACGATAACGAACACATCAGCGGCCGGAGCAGTAATTGTCGGCCACGAAACCGCGGCCTGCACCCGGCGAAAAGCTTTTTTTCACGTGCACAGGCGGGGTCCCATTTGTCGACTAATTTCCGTTCTCCGTTGCAAATCGCGAGTCTTCTCTTCCGTGCTGTTAGGGTAACACGCGTTCCGGTACAGGCTTCTAGTATGTCCTACCCGATATATGTCCTTGACTAGACCCGTGTTTTGGACATGCATCGAGTAGACACTGTAATCCGTTTTTAAACGTAAACCAACAGTAAATCGGTGGGAGGAGAAGGCAAAGTACAGTGTTTACTCGATATATGTCCACAACGTGGGTCTGGCCAGGGACATATATGGTCTAGAAGATAATACTCTTTGATACACTGTCGAACGTAGAAAATGACAATTATGCTTCTTGGCACCTCATGGGGTATACACCAAGGCAGTGGGAATACAGTGTCTACTCGATATATGTCCTCATCACGGGTCTGGCCAGGGACATATATCGTCTAGAAGATAATACTCTTTGATACACTGTCGAACGTAGAAAATGACAATTATGCTTCTTGGCCCCCCATGGAGTATACCCCAAGGCAGTGGGAATACAGTATCTACTCGATATATGTCCTCATCACGGGTCTGGCCAGGGACATATATCGGCCAGGAGATAATATTCTTTGATCCAATCCGAACATAGAAAAGGACAGTGGGTATAGTTCTGGGACTTTTATCGGCTTGGTATTTACGACATATATCGAGTACAGTCTGTATATTGGCACCGTCAAATAAAATTCAGGAAAGGTCTGTAACCTATTCAGTAATTTGTCCGTTTATTTTGTATGATTAATTCGTACGTAGTTCAATTTGTATAATTAGTTTGGTGCAAATTCTTTATGAAACAGTAATTGTCCATGGGTTTTTCAATTATAGACGTCGAACGCGATCGATAAAAGTTGTTTTAGGCGTGACTGCTGGAATTTAAATTTGAACGGGATCGGTTAAATCGGAATCTGACCATTACAATTTTAATTTAATTGTGACCGTCGGCGATCAGAATTTGAGCCAGGCCGTCCGGATTTTATGGCGAATTTAAGTGCAGGAATTTTGATTTGAACAACCGTGGAATTCCAACTTTGGAATAACCTGGCTGCGCGATTTGTCCACTTTTGTAATGCGCGTGAGCGTGTATAACGCGGAAAGAAAATGTTTACAAAAATTTAACATAACTCTTATTTGATGGAGTGTTAATAACGGGTGTGCATTTTTTCATTCCGATCAGCAATCGCGGAATAATCTGTAGACATTTTCAAAATTTTTATAAAATGTTTGCAAACTTTTTACAAAATTGTTATAAAATTTGCAAAGTTATCTATACTCTCAGCAATTTGTAAGAGTTCCATTAGCACCACCTCGGCCAATAAATTACTGCTGAAAACTACCGGGAAAGTTAGCTCGCATTTACTTATACCGCAGGTATAAAATTGCTCGATTCTTCGAATTGTAAAAAAGTATAAAACGCGGAAAGAAATTGTTTATAAAATTTAACATAACTCTCACGTTATTCGATGGAGTGTTAATAACGCGTGTACATTTTTCATTCCGACCAGCAGTCGCGGAGTAATCTGTAGAAATTTTTGCAAAATTTTTACAAAATTGTTACAAAATTTGCAAAGTTATCTATACTCTCAGCAATTTGTAAGAGTTCCATTAGCACCCCCTCGGACAATAAATTACTGCTGAAAACTACCGGGAAACTTAGCTCTTATTTATTTATACCGCAGCTATAAAATTGCTCGATTTTTCACACACGAATGCGTTCGAATTGTTCTCGCCGTTGCATTAGAAAACGATTCGAAATCTCCGGGAGTAGTAGTGCGTTTCTAGAGGTTTGTTAACTGTATTGTTGATACTCGACAGCGAGGAAAAGTACGGTCAGACATGTCTGGTTAATTATTTCTTATAATCACGATGCAAATTTATTGATGCCCGCATAATTATGTACCGTATAGACAAATAGACTAATAATTTATACATTCCCGTTTATTGCATTTCTCGAGCACGTTAAATTTGCCCCGTTAATTAATTGGAACGCGGGGAGGAGGGAGAGGGGGGAGTGAGTGGGGCGACGAGGGGAAAGGGAGGTAGGGGAGGGGGAATAAAATTTGCAACAACATCGAGCCACGATAATTTGAATTCAGAGGACAATGCGTCGAATATAAGTGTTACACACTTGCGACTGCCAAAAATACGTATCGCGAATGGAAATGAAATCGAAGGATACACTCCCTCGCGCGCGCGTGCATTATTGCGAATATTATGTATTATGTGGGTGTACAAGACGATAAGTAACCGTTCACGGTGCTAACTGAAACCGATTACGAATTCGCGTAATTCGCACTTTGTAATTCTCCCATCGATACATTATACATTCTCATTTCTCGTTTGCCCGGGGTATTATCCAACCGGTCATTTCGTTTCAATGGACCGATCAACGGCCCCGCGTTTTGTTCCCATTTTTTTTCTATCCTTCGACCAGTAAAATTAGTTGGAATAATTAGGGTCGATAACTTATTATTATTATAAATAAAACAATTTATGACTGGACCAAGTGCTTCGACACTTGAATTTAAAATATTTCAAGAAGTGGAGTTAATCGATTTGTCCTGCGAACGATTCGCATAGTACAATGATTTCTCTATATAAGTCGTCAAGGCCTCGATGATAAATGTCGCGGAATTATCCCCATTACCGCGAGGTATACCCGATGAGGGGTTGGGAAATATCTCCTGGACGATACATGACGCTGGGAAGACCCGTGTTGTTGACATATATCGAGTAATTAGGGTTCCCTTACCATAATCGACTGGAATTTGAAAATTGCGTGCAACGTGATCACTGAATTTAAACTCGTCTCCTCGGTGCCTCGAATTTCTAAGCGTACGTAAAACTAGACGAATAATTTTTCCGCGAGCATAATTCCCCGAATTTACATGGCCCGTTCTCGCGAAATAGCTCGTAGCAAGGTTATGCGAACGCTGTCGTTGATCCCGTCTCCCCGGAACGAATTTTCCCGGCATTCTCCGTCTCGCGACTCTTCCTTACCCGCGAGTTTCTATACATTCCCGAAATCAAAGTCTCTCGAATTGCAGGCGCGGATATATTATTAAGTATTCACCGAGTAGAGACAAATTACTGAAGACTGCCACGCGGAATTCGAAACTTTTCTCATGAAACAAGTTCGCGCGAGAGACCGTGGAGGCGAACGTCGGATCTCTCTCGCCGGCATGATTTCGTCGAGCGTTAATGTTTCCAAACTGTCGTTAGTTATTAACTATTTCTTTTTTTTCCCCTCCCCGACTCGTAATCTTACCCGGGATCCATTAGCGACCCGAAAGGTAACGCGCTACATCGCCTCCGTGTGCGTGCGTGCCTGCGTGTGCGCTCGTTGCCACAATCATTTCGAAGACACAACATTTTGCAGGAACTCCCGACAAATTCTCCTTGTGCTATCCCATTATTTCTGTAAATTAAAAAAAAGATAATACTCATGAGATGGTGAGTAAACAGAAAATAAATCACTCTCCGAAATCATCATTTCGAAGACACAATATTTTGCAAGAATTCTGGACAAATTCTCCTTGTGCTATCCCATTATTTCTGTAAATAAAAAAAAATAATAATACTCATGAGATAGCGAATAAACAGAAAATAAATTACTCTTCGAAATCATCATTTCGAAGACACAATATTTTGCAAGAATTCTGGACAAATTCTTCTTGTGCTATCCCATTATCAAAAATTAAAAAAAAATATATACGATTCGTGAATTAGCGATTCGAGTAATTGTTTATAATTAATGAAGAAATTGCGAAAGAAAGGGCTGCGAATTAGCGGCGATTACCCTAAACTCTGTGTGTTCGCGGCCTATTCTCCCATCGTTACAGCGAGTTCCGATGCATGGTCAAATACGGTGTACAGTGAATTCTCGATATAAGTCACTTGCGCGGTTCTGGCGAGGGACATTTAGACGAAATCTGTGGTTACATTTGAAATACACACTGCACCCTGGAAACGACCCTACTCGTCTATATGTCCCAAACCCGGGACATATAGACTGATAGGGACAGGAAAGCTGACAAAATGTTTTTCTCTGATACATTGTTGCACGTAGAAAAGGGCAGGGAAGCTCGAGCGACCTCGGTCGTTGAGGAGTATAAACTTAATACGGGTCGGGTGTATCGGTGTGAGACCACTACTAATCCCATTACGAAACTTCTTTATTTTTCATTATTTTTTTATGGGATATATTACTTGTGTAATGAGTAGACTGCGGATCTTATGCATTTATGACAAAAATGAGTAATTCGAAACGTTAAAAAGACCAAAACAGTTTAACAATGTCGATATACCATTTTTGACATATAAGAATTATTAATGAGCAAAATAAATTTTTACTTATCTCCTATAGATTGCAATTGATATATACAAATTTTAATTGTTCCCATTACAATTATATTAACGGCAAATTAGTGTAAACATGATCCGATTGATATCGTATTTAATCAGAAATATTCCACAACTATATTGGCGAAAGTCCCGTAAAAAAATAATTGATAACTTTATGCCCCCCACTGGGTATATCCCGCGGTGGTGTGTGTAGTTCCAGGGACCTTTAAACGCTAGGCTCGTAGGGACTTATATCGGGAATTCACTGTACTGTGCGTGCCGCACAATAAGTCTGGTGAGAGGAATGCTGATTGGTCATAGTGGAAGGGGCCCGCCTCTAGCAGCTCTATTGGCTAAAGCGATTGCACATACTATGCAGCGTGTGACGTCAGAGCCTAAGCATTGGTCTACTGGAGCGTCAACGGTGGGGATAGGCGGAGCGATCGAGTGCCCCCCTTTCTCTTGTGCTGTCCCGTGAGACTTCTTGCGAGGCGTAGACAGTAGTAGAGGGCACGATGAGAGAGAGAGAGAGAGAGAGAGAGAGAGAGAGAGCACACGGGTTCACAATTTCTTACGTCAAGCAGCACAGGGCTTTGTTGAATCCAGACTTCCCACGTGTAATCCAGAGCTCGGCGAGGATTGCGTAAAAAGCTTAATCCCTTTTGTTGCATTACGGTTATTTTCATTTTTTTCTTCGTCTCTCTCCCCGCCGGATTTTCTGTGATACCCGACAGAAGGCGACCGTTGCAAAAGGAATCTCGCGGCGAGAGAAGGTTTTTAATAAGTACCTACTCCGCTACTCTTTCTCTCTCTCTCTCTCTCTCTCTCTCTCTCTCTCTCTCTCTCTCTCTTATCGGAAGAACCCCGGCGCGAACACTCTCATCCTCGACGGAAATTTAAAGGTTTAATAATTCACGGTTAACTGCGGGTTAAATTGTTCGGCGCAAACAATGCTCGTATGAATAAATAATTACAGAATAATCAGGGTAATACGTGTCACAATAGCAGCTTTATTCTCACGTTCGTTATGTGCTCGATACTATCGTGCGCCGTCGCGAAATAGAGCCGGCCCATTGTTTTGCCATTTTAATAAAGAAACGCTCGTTTTGCTCCTGTTCCCCGGAAACTAACTATTATCGTTAGCATACTTTTAACTTTCGTCGATACCGCACGCGTTTCAATTCGATCCTGTGAATACAATCGGTTCTTTCGAAGCTCTATCCAAATTTAACAATTGTTGCACGTTCACTGAAAAGCTCGGTCTACAAATTTAAACCATACTCGAAGCTGTAACAAATAGCTAAAACATTATTCTAATAAGTATACTGCGGATGTTTATGCAATTTTCAATTTTTTTGGACTAATTTTCCGAAAGTGGAATCACATGGGATTTTATTTTCAGTGGCAATAGCCTTTGTAGATCCAAAACACACGAAAATCGTAACTGAATTCTATCGAATTTTGTGTTCTCGGATTTTTTGAAAATTTTTATAAGCCATAAATGCATGAAGTTGCACAATAAAAATTGTCTGCACCGATTGCCAAGAAAATAAAAATGCTTTTATATTCCTTTGTTAATAATCCCAAGAAATCGAGAGTAAAACACAGACACTCCCGAACTTTTTTAGTCCACTGTTTTAAGTTTCATCTGTTCATTTTGGTCACACCTAAATCCGTGGTCTACTCACCATTTTGTTCATCGGTGCATAAGAGAGAGAGAGAGAGAGAGAGAGAGAGAGAGAGAGAGAGAGAGAGAGAGAGAGCTGCACTATAAAAATGTACATCATACGCGCGTCCATTAAATTGTAAAAATTCTGAATTATAGACCAACTAAAAATTGTTCAGAGTTGATTGATAGCGTCGGAAATTGTCGGAACGATTTTTGCAATTTTAGGAAAATCCCTATAATCCCGGAAATTAATTAATTCCCTTACTTTTTCGGACTTTTTAAATCTCCTTCTTTTCCGTGCCGGTAACATTCTCTGGAATAAGTATAATGGAATCCTAAGCTGCGCGCATGAAAAATGTTCGCCCGTTCGCAGGATAACACGAGAAAAGATACTGTTATAATATTGATAACGCGAAGGAAACGGCTGATTCCTGAACAGTCTTCGCTTTTTCCTTTTTATCCCGCCACGGTAGGATAAATTTTTATCTTTTCCCGCGTACAGGGGCCACCGGCTCGAAAAACTGTATAATCACGACATAATCGGATCAAAAGCGTGGAATTCCGAAAGCCGATTACCGACTAATAACATAATGAATTTTCATACGCGTTGAAGGAAACCGTGTAAAATAAATTACCGTGGCACCACCCCGAAATCGCAGATCTCGAACGGCATCGGGTCCCCTTTGACCCCTAATCGAAAGATTGATAAGCACCGGAGGATTTATGACGCGTACTCTCATATATTTCCTTCGAATTCGTTAAAATAATAAAATGAAAGAAATTTCCATCCGGTCAAAAATTGTGACCTCTACTTTTTATAGCAATTTAAAAAAAAATTATTTATGCATTACTTAGTAAATTAATCCCTTAGAACATCTCCAAAAAGTTCAAGCCGTTTGGTCCAATTTTAGAAAAGTTACAGTGTTTTCTCTATATATGTCGCCTAGGCCTCGACGATAAACGTCGCGGAATTATCCCCACTACCGCGTGAGGGACGCCGAGTTGTAAACATAACACGGCTCGAGTATATCTCCTGCACGATACATGACGCTGGCAAGACCCCTAGTGTTGACATATATCGAGAATTCACTGTATTTGTTTTTAAGTAGTTTTTGAGTAATTTCGATGGAACTATAGATCAAAATAGCCCCGAACCCCGAACTTATTTCTGAGTTAGAAGCTCGCGACTTTTTCCGCAGAATTGTGTTGCAAAATCTTAATGTCACCTGGCTCTGGTGTTATTGAAACGAAGAAATTTCCATCCGGTACCTGTCTCTCGCAATTAATCTGGAACATTTTTATTTCGCACGTAGATCTGCAGTAGAGTCGTATTAATTAATCATTTGTACGTGGCAGCAAATAAATGATTCCGGTAACTTGGCATTAGAATGATTCGCGAAGATCGACGAAAGATGAGATCGATTAGAAAATATCCAGGAAGAGTAGAGAGACGAAGAGAGAAGGAACACTGGTCGGGTACATGTTAATTTGAAAGCGGTAACCTATTGTTCGATTTGATGTGAACGTCCTGAAAGTGCACACGAGGAACATCCTATGTATAGTGAGAGTTCCGGACGAACTGCATCCGCGAGGAACATATTGCAACGGATAGAAAGCCGTGGAATTCGGTCGTTGATATTCATGTGCCGGCCACTGTGGTTGTTTCGGCCTTGACAGAGATGTAATTGGAATTTAAGGATCGGTGAAAGTAGCCCAATCTTGTGCCCGTTTACCAACAGCTGCATCTCTGCTGCAGAAGTCGACGCGCAAGTTGAAAAACGTTTATATTATCGTTGCACTGCAATTATAAAATTCAGTAGAAATCGCAAGTTCTTGGTAGATTAGAAATTAAAATTGAAATGATACAATAGTTCGTTAAGCGTTCCCTATAAATTCTCCTAATTGGATGGCTGGATTGGAAAAATCTGTCCGAACGAATTTGCTTCGTAAGCAACTGTAACACGCCTATTTTTAATACAGACATAATTAATGGTTAGAGAACCCTTTCTCCTCTTACGACAAATCATGCTACCCCAATATTGCTCGATGACTCTGTGAAAGTTGATTTATGGACACGCTTTGGCCCATATATTTTGTTTTAGAAGAAACTGTGTTGTTTGTAACATAGAGCACAAAAGGCAACGTGTAACAAAGCGGAATTATCCATAGAAATTATTACCATAGAAAGGCTTGTATACTACTTCAGGGACTTTTATACTACTTGTGTATGACTTGGAGACTTGGAGGACATTTATAGGGCTTATATAGAACTTGGAAGACATCTATAGGGCTTATATGGAACTTGTATAAGACTTGAAGGGATTGTATGGAACTTGTTGGGCTTGCATAGAACTTGAAAGACCTGTACAGAACTTGAAGGACTTGTGTAGAAAGTTTGGGCTTGTATAGAACTTGAAAGCCCTGTGCAGAACTTGAAGGACTTGTATAGAACTTGTTGGGCTTCTATAGAACTTGAAAGCCCTGTACAGAACTTGAAGGACTTGTATAGAACTTGAAAGCCCTGTACAGAACTTGAAGGCCCTGTACAGAACTTGAAGGACTTGTATAGAACTTGAAAGCCCTGTACAGAACTTGAAGGACTTGTATAGAACTTGTTGGGCTTGTATAGAACTTGACAGACCTGTACAAAACTTGAAGGACTTGTGTAGAACTTGTTGGGCTTGTATAGAACTTGAAAGCCCTGTACAGAACTTGAAGGATTTGTATAGAACTTGTTGGGCTTGTATAGAACTTCAAAGCCCTGTACAGAACTTGAAGGATTTGTATAGAACTTGAAAGCCCTGTACAGAACTTGAAGGACTTGTACA
>CM052114.1:3864584-3881283 GCA_028454245.1 Halictus quadricinctus | reverse complement strand
AGTAAACACTATCGTTCTCAACGAAATCAAGCCGCAGAGGTGCCCTCATTCGAAATACGACGAAAGCCGGTCCCGAGCCGTCGCCTTATATCGGAATAAAACCGTATTAGTGAAATATTGGTGTGGGTCATAAATGACATAGGGTTATAACTGGCAGGAGTCCGAGGGTTGATATAATGTCTAATCGTTGGAGCGTGAAATGTGCAAAGCATTAACGGGGAAAATTTCAAAAAATGTTAACAAGTAATTTTTCCATTCTTTCTGCAAATTGTACTTGGGCAAATATCCTTTGCGAAACTGTTCGAGAATCGCGGAATTCGGGGTCTTTGATCGCTACGGGGTCCCCGCCAGTCGACCGGGAAGAACCATTATAGTTTCTCTATTAGTATCGTTCGTCGGTACGTCGAAGAATCGAGAGGGACACGTATCCGCGGGTTTCGCGGCGACGTCTTTGGGTGGGCGGAGCCCAACCGGGGAAAGATGAAAGGCGAAGTGGCCCCAAGATTAAAAGGTCCGCGAAATCGACGAGAGCCTCTGCAGGAGAGCAGGAGTCAAACGGATACGGTGCGGCTCCGTATTTGCTCGCAAATAGAATGAGTTCCGCGTAAAAAGCTTTTCTTGCTCGTTTTTCGCGAAATTTCATTCGCCGGGGGCTGTGACTCGGGCGCAAGAAAGAGCTTGTCACGTGTCCGCACCCACACCCCCAGCGCCTCTGCCGTGTACGGTTGTCCGTGTTGTATGCACGCGTTGTAAAAATGCGGCAAGAAAACGCGTTTCCGTTTTACCCGACGACGGGCTGACACCGAATGGGAAACAAGTCGGTTCACGTAGCTGCCGCCGTTATTGCCCGGCGATCGTCTGTCACGAATATTGCGGCATTATGCCATTTAAGTCGCCTAAATTCTGACTCGCACCACCAGTCTTCTCCCGACACGTGCCAACAGCTTGAACGATCACAGCGGACACACATCCACATGATCACGCGAATCTGGATCCGCCGGATCAAACGGGGACATAATTTCCGCGAATTTTTCGCTGGTTCTTCTTTGTTTGTTCTTTCCGGATTCGTCATGGAATTTTAATTTTCGATAATGTTTATCTCGATGTCGATCGATACTCGAGTATTCTTTTTATACGAATCGAAAAATAATATACAGTGTTTACTCGATATTTGTCACAACTGCCTAGCGGATAAAAGTCCCAGAAGCATCGCTGGTACCTTTCTAGGTTCGACAGTGTATCAAAGAATAGTATCTTCTAGCGTATATGTATTCCAAGCTAGACCCGTGTTTTGGACATGTATCGTGTAGGACATTTACAGTGCCAGCAGTGTTCCTGGGTGACCGAGGTATTTAGAGCTTAGCTGTCCTTTTCTACGCGTGAATTAGAGAATAGTATTTCCTGGCCGAAATATGTCCCTGGCTAGACCCGTGTTTTGGACAAGTATCGTGTAGGACATTTACAGTTCCAGTAGTGTTCCTGGGCGACTGAAGCCTCTAGAGCTTCGCTGTTCTTCTCTACGCGTGGATTAGAGAATATTATTTCCTGGCCGATATTTGTCACTAGCTAGACCCGTGTTTTGGACATATATCAAGTAGACACTGTAATCGCTACTGTTTGAATCGGTGAGGGGCCGAGGTCGCCGAGGAATGTAGGGTCGCGTGGATCAGAGAATAGTATCTCCTGGCCGATATTTGTCTCTGGCTATACCCGAGGTTTGGACATATATAGAGTAAACACTGTATTATTTTTTCAGTGGGCCCTCACACTTCATTGGGGGAAAACTTCGCAAACTAAAATCCTCTGCACACATTTATTTTGGATAGCATGAACCGCATGATCACTTAAGATTCACAATAGGGTAAGGGACCCAATTACTGTGGGGGAGCCAATTGCTAGGCCTGTATTAATTATACTTACTTTTAAAGTACATTGGATATTAAAAAAGAGATATATAACATATATATTAACTTTTATTAATGAAAAAAATTTAATATCTCTTTTTTAATATTATAATGCTTTAAGAATAAGTATAATTAATATAGGGCACAGTAATTGGGTCCCTTACCCTAGCCAATCATTTTTTCCGACCTACGAAACCTTCTGGCCGATATATGTCCCTGGTTAGACCCGCGTTGTGGACATACATCGAGTAAACGCTGTATTGCCTAGATTAATGAACACACCGCGTTGCTAAATTAAATTAGAAAATAAATATGCCAGTCTGATAAACGTAAACGACCGAAAAATTAAATTTCCACCACTTCTAAAGACTTGTAGTCGATTGACGACATATGTCGTTTAGAACGGTGTTTACTTCGATCCAGAAGATTATGTTTGTTCAACGGTACCGTCACATACCGGACGTTACGTATGCAACAACTTCGTACAATTCGATCGATAATCTGTCCAGTCGATCTGCAACAGCCATTAAAATCTCGCCCGATCTTAGATCAGTCAGAACAGCGCAGACCCACCGCGCATTTTAAACTCTCGGTATGCTCTTTTATGTATGTCCGTCACCTTTCTAAAGCGTGGCTCGCATGCTAATCGCCGCTCCTTAGTGGCGGCTTCGGCGAGAGTGAAAACGAACCTTGAAACGGCTCGAAACGAAACGAAAATCGATGGCCGAACGAAATCATGATCGGCATGATTAACACGTCCCCGTCACACGCCGCTGAAACTGTTAGGTAACGATCTTCACGCGCTTGACACGGTAAAGTCGTTGTTCGGATGCGCCACGCATTGTCTGTCGAACGAAAGACGTCTCTTCATTGACCGCATCGATTATCAAAGTGTAAGTATGTACATGTGTGTTCTTTTAATTGCCACATACTCGATACTTGTCAACAACACGGGTCTTGCCAGCGTCTTGTATCGTCTAGGAGACATAACAGAGTCGTATTATGTTTACACTCCTTCGCGTCCGAGGCCTCTCACGGGGTATACCCCGCGGTAGTGGGGATAATTCCGCGACGTTTATCGTCCAGACCTTGGCGACATATATAGAGAAATCACTGTATATTAAATCAAATGAAAAATTGATTTTTGTATTTAACACTAAACCTACCACGGTAAAAATGACCGGTTTTATAATTTACAATTGTTGAAACTATAAATATTAATTTATGGAAAATAGTGGAATAAATTTCCTTGTACAAGGATTTATTATATTGAAAATTACAATCTCAATAAATTTTGGGGTTGCCATATTTATAAGGCAATATTTACCAGATATTGTTGGTAGGTTTAGTATGAATTGTAATTATAAATTTTTGCAGATTTTTTGTTCTTCTTTTCGATGTCCATATCTTTGTAAAAGAAACATTTCTTTATTCGATAGGTTTGAAATTATTATTTCTACAGCGAGGTAGAAATCGCTCGGTAGAAATCCCTCGTTTGTCATTGATCATCATTATTATGCGCACATGAATGTTCGAACCGGTCGAGGACCGAGGATCGATAAAACCAGAGCGACCGTGCTGGTATTATTCCAAAATTTGGACGAACGTTTCATTACTTTACAGAGCGAAACGCGTGAACTGAATTCTATCCGTTTCTAATGGGAGCCGTCAGTCTCAGCCATTTTTCTCGGGCGCTTATAAAAAAATGTTACGGACGTCCACGAACAGAACAGTATATTTCCCGGCGCTAGGACGATCCGGAAATGTTGAAACGAAAATTCCGTTCGAACAGAATTCGAATGTATATTAATAAAAACTGTTCCCATCAAGTTTCATCGATTTTCAAATTGTAGCCGCTGTACAAAGCAATTTCGAATCTCATTTTTATACGTTTCCGTTGTTAATCGGAATTCAATCAAGAATCATTTTTCATTTATGAAACTTCCACCAGCGAATCGGCGACATTTTTCTCGTGAGAATGAGTCCAAACATGGCACAGGTCGAAGCATATTTGTTCCTGTAATTCACGATTTTTGATATGTCTAAAACACGGGTCTGGCCAGGGACATATATCGGTCAGGAGATATCTATTCTTTGATCCACGAGACCTTACACTCCTCAGCGACTGAGGTCTCTCGAGCTTCTTAGTATCTCACGTGGATCGTTACGCGATAGTAGGGATAGTTCTGGGACTTTTATCGGCTAGGCATTTGGGACATATATAGAGTAAGCAGCGTATTCTTGAAAGTAGAATGACATTTTTGAAAGTGGACAAAATGATTCGAGTTTCCTCAAGAGTTTTTGGAAGGATTAGTTTTGTAACCTGGACTTTTATCGGCTGGGCATTTGTGACATATAACGAGTAAACACCGTATTCTTCAAAGTGGAATAACATTTTTGGTGGGCAAAATGATTCGAGTTTCTTCAAGAATTTCCGGAAGGATTAGTTTAGTACACGATCCAAAACGTTTAAACAATTAAACTATACAGGGTGTCCCAAAAATGTACTTCCTCGAAAATGAAGTGAAGATTAAGTATTTGACAAACAAATCACTCGAGATTTAATCTAGGCCACTATTATTTGTCTAGCAGGAAGAGTTCGGATAAAAGAGGTTTCGCTCAACCGCGTATAAAACGGTCAAAAATAGTCCGAACCGTGTCGTGTTGGGTATCATTTTAATCGGCGGAGAGTCGCGAACAATCGGGCGCAAGTGACATCGAAAAATCACGCACGGGGACCGGAGGAATTTTCGAAACGTGCTTCGAGAGCAGAGTATTCGAGCGAGAATATTCGGAATTTCAACGCTGCCTGACAAAGATCAGCGTTCCAACAGATGGCACCGGTGGTTCTACACATTGCCAGGTAACTTACGAATAAAACTAAGAACACAACGTTCGCGCCGGAAACGGCTTTTGTCCAGTAGAATTGGCGATTCGTCCCGCGGCGTCGGCGGAGGCTAGTAAAACCGTCTCGAAGCGGATTCGCTCGTGAAAGACAGCGAGCTGCGTGTGTAAACGTTGAGCGTGGCATTGTCAGGGTTGAACCGTGACATCTGGAAGACGAGCAGCGGGTGCTAATTTTGATGAAAATGAGAATACACACACACACCCACACATACACATACATACACACACACACCGGGGCCGCGCCGCGGCGCTGTTATACCGCGCGAGTACTTCATTTGTGGTTTCCATGGAAATGGAGCGCGAGTCTACAGGGAAGAGAGTAAAGAGAGCACAGGATCTGCCGCTGCCAGCGGAGGGACGCGAAAAGGGAGAATAAGCCATTTGACGTAGAAATCAATAAGGCACCGGTGTTTGAAAAAAAGCAGCATCGCGATCCCACGCGTCTGGCAAAAATGCCCGGCTGCTGGGAGAAAAAAAAAATATAAAAATAAACGAAACGAGAGTCCCGGCCCGTCGGAACGGGAGCTGATTTACATTGACAGTGACGAGTCGTATCGCCCAACAGATCGCACAAAGCCTTCCTTCCTTCCTTCCTTCCTTCCTTCCTTCCCTGTTCTTTCTTTCTTTTAACCCAGACCTTTCCCTTTCGCGAGATAACGTTTTTCCTTTTGCGAGATAACCGCCTGCTTTGCTTCTCGCGTAATGTCTGATAATGCGGATATTTCACTTTGCCGCTGTCCAAGCTTGAAAACGGAATTGCTGGGAATTCGAACACGCTCCCTGTTGGCCAGGGAATCGTTCGAAAGAATCGTCTTATCGTGATTTGTCTCGGAGCGGAGGATCCAACGAATTCTGGAACGTTCCGTCGGGTCGCTGCATATGAAATGTCCGATTTTCAACAGAAACGTTGGACACAATCATTTTTTCCCCCGAATTTAACACTAGGTTCACGGGACCCGTCAAAATGACGAGTTCTGATATTTTTAAGAGCCGAGGGTAGTCACTTTTGCAGAGCCTGCAGGTCGGTAACTGCTGTATAACTGATTTCTCGATATATGTCGCCAAGGCCTGGATGATAAACGTCGCGCAATTATCCCCACTACCACGGGGTATACTCCGTGAAGGGTCAAACCCGAATACTAATAAGTTCATTATTTCACTAAATGGACCATTTATTTTGAAAGTGGTATAAGTCCATTTTTTTGCAATTTTTTCAAAATCTTTTTTGCACATCATTTGGAAAACCAATTCTTATAGTTGCTCAAGAAAGTCAGGTCGTTTGATCCATCTCGAAAAAAGTTATACTGATTTCTCTATATATGTCGCCAAGGCCTGGATGATAAACGTCGCGCAATTATCCCCACTACCACGGGGTATACCCCGTGAAGGGTCAAACCCGAATACTAATAAGTTCATTATTTCACTAAATGGATTCATTTATTTTGAAAGTGGTATAAGTCCATTTTTTGCAATTTTTTCAAAATCTTTTTTGCACATCATTTGGAAAACCAATTCATCTAGTTGCTCAAAAAAGTCAGTTCGTTTGATCCATCTCGAAAAAAGTTATACAGTGATTTCTCGATATATGTCGTCAAGGCCTGGATGATAAACGTCGCGCAATTATCTCCACCACCGCGGGGTATACTCCGTGAAGAGTCACGAAGATCGAGAAGGTATGTCTCCTGGACGACATATGTCACTGGCAAGACCCGCGTGGCCCCTCACGCGATAGTGGGAATTATTCCGCGACGTTTATCATCCAGGCCTTGGCGACATATATATAGAAAACACTGTATCTTCCAGCCGATATATGTCTCTGGGTAGACCCGTGTTCATATATCGAGAAAACACTGTATACAGTAAATTCTCTATATAAGTCCCTATAAGCCTAACATTTAAAGGTCCCTGAACTACCCACAATAGAGCGGAGTATACCCCCTGAGGGGCCTAGAAGCTCCCTTAGAAGTAGGTAGTGGCAATAATTTCGCGACACTTACCATCCAGGCCTTGGCGACATATATGCAAGAATCACTGTATATAGCAATGAAATCGTAAATGAGTCAAACTGACTTGCTCCGGCAATCCAGTGTTATAATTGTAAAATCGTTTTCATAGGAAATTATACTTCTTTATTTAAGCGCATATTATAGTGCAAATCGTACAAAGTTTAAATAAAGAAGTATAATTTCCTATTATAAGACTTTTATATATTTTGTGCTTGGTAGGTTTAGTGTTAATAAAAATGGCTAAAAATTTTGCAGCACATTATTGTTATTTTTTTTCAAAGTAATATAAAATAGTCACTTTTAGTGACTCCGTAAACCTAGTGTCAAAGATTAATGATAATTGTGTGGAAAGTGACCGCATGATTAAATGCACTTCTAAATTTAGCGAACTATCGCGACAGGATCGCAAAAATAATTTATGTTTTTCATTTTATTATGTCGCTTTAAACTGCACTAACTAAATGCTAAAATAAATTTTCTTTTAAAAACAGTGCGATCACCAAACGCATTAACCCATTTGCATCATAAGGAAATATGAAAAGAAGGCGTTTATCACCAAACTGTTTTTTTTTTATTATATTTAAGTACAAAAATGACTACAAGTAAAAGAACTTCATACTTCAGCATTATAAGAAAAAATAAATTGAGCGTATACAGGGTGAGGCACTTAAAACCGGTCACCTGAATAACTTGGTTGCTATTGGTGATAGGAAAAAACGCATCAGGCCAAATTTATTTGGTATCGAGGGGCTGATTATCCGATGTTATTAGTTTTTTGATAGGTGGAGGCGTCAAGGAGATCTGTTTTTTTAAACGGAACCACATATTTTTGAACTCCTACGATTGTAGCCATTCTCGAGACAATTTCAACGATATAGTCATTCAAGGTCATTCAAGGTCATAAACGTTAACAAGGAGGAAGAATATAAATTCACTGTAAATGCTACGTAATGGGATATTTTCTTTATTATTAAAGCAATCGAACCGAGTCAATTCAAAATGTAAACAATGTGCTTCAATCCAAAATAATCTGCTACAACAGATGTAAAAAGACTATTGATCGTCGCACACTTTAATGCATAATTGATTGCATAAGATATTGCAGAAGACTATTTATTGCAACTAGGCCGCAAAAATAATTAGTTTCTTCGGGAAGGGTCAATGACACGGACGGCGGAAAATTCGGCGAAGTTGCGCGGCTCGGAAACGTGACAAAGATTGCCGCGGATTAATCGAGTCGCTACTTTCGAAAGAAAAATTGCTTTCGTTCTATTTGCGAGTCGACCGACCGGCAATTCGTTCGGGGAGAAAATTTTTTTCGGGCGAAAAAATCGCCGTGACAGGTCAGGAATGGCTTCGGGCCAGCGTGAAATTCGCGGTGGACACGCCGCCAGGCTCTCGACCGTTCGGAAAGTCAACGATTGAATCGTGGCCGCGTGCAATAAACTCGAGCAAACGGTATTGCGATAAAGGACACGAGCGCCCGAAGAAACGGAAAGTGCCCAACTTTGAACGTATCCGGTCGAAATACCCCGGTTTGTTAGAAGTTTCATGAATTGTAAAGGGATACTTTAAACGTTCCCCGTTGCGTGTCACCGGTTTCGACGTTCGAGTTTCTGCGGACCGCGCCCCGAATATTTTCGAAATCTCTTTCCCTCGCGGACGAAGTTTTTCACGGGCTTTATTAATAATTCGAGACACCGGAGGAAAAAGCTGACGACGCTCTTCACCGGCAAAAATCAATTGCGCAGCAGAAAGACTGTTTCTCGGAAACTTGTGTTTGTGAATTTTACTTACTCGCAGTTGTCAATTTTGAGGCACTGAATCTTTATAGGAAGCGAGGACATCGGTTGCGTTCTTACCTGTAACAGAGAAAATAAAAATATCTTCATGAATTGCTCGTGTTTTGCAAAATGAAGGCTTGGCTGGAAAGCTGCTTCGTAAAATTTTGTCCACTGCTTGAAGAGACGAAGTTTCGTCAACTTTGACGGACAGTAGCTCCGCAGTCGATCGATGTGTGTTGTATTTTCTTGAGAGGGGTGATTCCTGAGGTCATTTGAAGCAACTTTTTCCTTTGCGAAAATCTCCTCCGCCGCTTCGTTCAGGAGTTATTAACGAATAAACACGGACCAATCAGCGCGCGGTGCCCGCTGAGCGCGGCGTTGGCATTGGCCGAGCCAGAGTCCGTTCGCTGTAGCCGCGCGTTGATTGGTCCGCGTTTTTCGTTAATAACTCGGTAACAGAGCCGCGGACAACATTTCCGCAAAGGAAAAAGTTACTTCGAATGACCCCGGGAATCGCCTTTTGCAAGGAGGTGCAACATTTTTGGGACACTGGGTATACATAAAATTTATTATGGGGTAAGGGACCCAATTACCGGGGCTGTATTAACTATACTTATTTTTAAAGCGTAATTGATATTTAAAAAGAAATACAGTAAGTTCTCGATACAAGTCCACTACACGGTTCTGGCGAGCGTCGTATATCGGATATCTTTGATTCACGCCCAACTTCTAGCCGATATATGTCCCTGGGTAGACCAGTGTTGTGGACACATAACGAGAAAACATTGTGTACAGTAAATTCTTTTTAGAAGTCCCTACAAGCCTAACGTTTAAAGGTCCCTGAACTAGCTTTGTTATTGGTCTTTTGGTCTCATATACGACCCTGTTATGTTACACCCCTCGGCGACGGCAGCTACAAGTTCACGCTTCTATCCTAACTACAAGTTTAAAATGCATTAACGAAATTATTGAAAAATCCAGGAACTATCTGAACACTCAAAATAAAAATTAGGAGTAATATTTTTAATTTATTATTCAATTTAATCTAGTTTTTTTATACTAAATGTTGCATTCTATATTTATTTTCTTTTGCTATTATTATTATTATTATGGGACAAACTGAATTCATCAACCGCTACTATTATTATGGGACAGAGGGAGTATATATTAATTGATTTTAATGAAAAAAAATTTAATGTCTCTTTCCTAATGTTCAGTATGCTTTAAAAATAAGCATAATTAATACAGGCACAGTAATTGGTACCCCCACAGTAATTGTGTCCCTCGCCCAAGTCCCAACACTCCGCAAATTTTTTCCAAGCGATCAAGCGATCAAGCACCAGAGCCGGTATAGTCGATTTCAGCTCGCACATCGAGGTCTCTCCTGTTCCGGTGGCGCAACGAACCGCAGGCAGGTTCACGGGGGAGAAAAAGCGGGATGTCGCTTGTTTAATGTCATTCGTCGTCGCAGGGTTAAACAGGCTAAGAAACTGAGTACGAATCATGAAGTATACAATCGTTCCCCGCCCCCTATCCTAGTCCCAGGCGCAGTTGTTGCTCGTCGCGCATTCCGCAAGAAAACACACAGGCTGCCGCGTCTCTGCCCGTTATAAAACAAGAATTCACGGCTCCTTCCGTGCTACGGCAGAGCGGTCTAAATAAAAACTCGCAGTATGCTCTTGCCCGTAGCCTGGGCAGCCAATTTTTTAGCCCGGTGTACCCCTTTCTCTCTCTCTCTTTCCCTCTCCCCCCTCTCTTTCTGTATATATATTCCTTTTTCTCTCTTTCTCTCTCTCTCTCTCCCCCTCTCTTTCACTGTATATATATATTCTTTTTTCTCCCTTTCTCTCCCTCCCACTCTCTCAATTGCCTCGCGAAATGATACTTCTTTGCCCTGCCTATTTGCACACGCATTCTCCATTATTTCCGGTGAAATTAAGCCGCGAACCGTGCCGGGCTAAAGGACATTCGCTGGATGCGCGAACACGCTCGGATACGCGCATATTTTGTAAAACATGATAAAGGGAGCGAGACAGAAGAACGGTGGAGGGGGAGGGGGAGAGAATGATAGAGGGAGAGGAAACGACGACCACCGTCGTTCTTCTTACCCGCTCGATGCCACCCGTGGAAACGAGCAAAAAGGCCGAGGAAAGAAAAAGAGTCGCGCAGCTATTTCCTGCGTTTCGCGACGCGCAAATATCCCAAGGAAACGGCACTTTAATATCGCGGCTCCGCAGGAAAATTCGCCCGTACGCAAAGAGCGACGGGCGAGTCAGTTAGGGGCGGCGCAGAGACAGACACACAACGCGGCGTCGATGACGTCTCTCTTTCGCGACACAGAGAGACGCTGCTGGCCGAAATCCAATTTTCGAATAACAGCTTTTTGATACAGCCGCGCCGCGGTTCTATGGAAATCGGGCCTGGTAGTATGCGGCTTGAATTTTTTGGATATATTGATTGGTCGATGGGCCACCGGCCCCCGTCAATCTTCACACCTCCGCTGTCCTCGGAATTTAAGCTGTTTAACACTAGAACGACCGGGGGAGGGGGGGGGGGGAGGTCAAAATGACTTGTTTTTGACATTTCTTAGAATAATTACCCATTTTCAGATTTTGTTTTCGAAAATTTTGTATGAAAATATGTAAATAATTCATTCTGCAAAGCAGTTTTTTCCTTTGTCTTTTTGTTGGAAAATTTGATGTAGTATATATACATACAGTGAATTCGCGATATATGTCAGCAACACGGGTCTTGATGTCGTTTATTCTCCAGGAGTCACTATCCGCGCCGTAAATAAGGACAACGATGCTCGCCACCGAGGAGTGTAAATACATTCGTCCTATATTTTATTAGTCAAAGTCACAGCGGCGAATGCAGCCTACGAGATTCTACTATTCTTTGTGTTATGTTACAATCCTCGGCGACCGAGGTCTCTCGAGCTTCTTCGCCCCTCACGGTGCATAACTCCAAGACATTTATTATCCACGGCGACATTTATCGCGAATTCACTGTATACCGAGATCAGTCATTTTGACCCCCACGAAACGTAGGTAAATTTGTGACTTTTTCATTCTTTTTTTAATTCCTTCATATTGTTGCATGGCCGTAACAATATTTTCATTTGTTTATAAAAACATGTAACGCTTGTATATATTGGTATGCTTCTGTTTTCGATGCTCTTGCATCGCAGGAAGTATTTCGAATTTAGTCAGATAGGAACGCTGACGGAGGAAACGTTACTTTTTTTCATAATACTTTGAGAAAATGGGAATTTTATTTTTTATCTGCAGAAATATTGTAACCCATAAAATTACTTGAAAGCTATGGTCCTTTCGGAAGTACAATAAATTTGTTATACAATGTTCATATATCGGTGCATCGAATGAAGCTTGAATTGTTTAAATGCGCTGAGTGGTCGAACATAAATATTTGATGATTAGACTGAGGATTTTATGCATTCATGGGAAAAATTAATAATTGAAATATAATACTGTTATATTATTTAGAATCTGTTAGAATTATTAAGATAGAAAATACCTTTTTATTTAATCCGTTAGGATTTTTACTTTTGACAACTTATTTGGAAAATTAATCCTTTGCCAATTAATAAAGTTACACGGACATCATTTTCAAATAAGATTGATCAAACGCTCGCTTAACGTTATAACTTAATTTAGGGGGACATTACACTTTCTCGGAAATTTTAATCATTTTTATGGGACTGATGAAGTAGTGAAAAAACATTTTTTGAGTCCGTAATTTTTTTGACATATATCTTAAGTCCTCGAATAGAAGAACAAATTTTTATGTAATTTTGTCAATGATTTTTTTGCAGCCTTATGGAAGTCATTTAAAAAATGTTGATCTCCTAACGTGCACAATTGCGGCTCACTGGAACGTCTAAACAAAAAATTATCTATAGAAAAAGTATGACTATGGCCCCAGTATAGACTAGAATAAATAAGATTGGTCAATTTTTTCCACGATTTTTAACGTTTTTTTTTCCCGAAGAAAATGGTTTTTTCAGACCACCAAGTTTGGAGCTCCGCCATTTTGTGAATGCTTGCTTGAACAAAATATAAAAACATAGTCATACTTTTTTAAAGGATAATCCTTTTTTTTCAGACGTTCCAGTGCATCAAAATTTTTAAAATGACTTCCATGAAGCTGCAAAAAAACTATAAAAAATCATTTAGAAAATTATAGAAAAATTTTTTCTTGTATTTGAAGACTTAAAATATACGTCAAAAAATTACAAAAAATGTTTAATCATTACTTTATCAGTTCCAAAAAATTATTAAAATTTCAAGAAAGTTTGATGTCCCCTTAAATCGTACGACGGACTCCTTTCGGTTCGACAAACGCGATCCACGAAAAAAGTAGTACTGTATCAAAGAGAAAAGGGTGCCCCTACCCTTTGACCTTTCAAAGACCTGTACTATTGACTTTCCGAACGTAATATTCCACTTTTCATCTCGCGGGAAGAGCATAAAATTCCGGATAAAATGTTATGAGATTACACGTGCACAATAATTGCGGATTTTAATGAGAACTCTTGTATCAACACGTGTCCATCAACTTTGCGAAATTACTGGCCGAGATTATTGCTGAAAGTCGTCGGGAATAATGGTCGAGTTGTTCGTGGATTGATCGTGGCGTGGTTACTCGTCCAAATTTACTTTGAAAAGGCAGCCGCCGAAGTAATTTCTACACCTAATATTATATCGCGAGAGTGCAGCAAACGCACACACACACACACACACACACACACACATACACTCACATGCTAGTGCGCACGTACACACATGCGCCCTCGCGAGCCCTGTGTGCTCTCTCCGCAGTAAAAACGGCCGCGTTTAACCGTTTCAACACGCTAATTAAACGAAATTACCGTTAAACTACCGAACAAAAGCGATTTTAAATACACAAGTGCTACCCCACGAAGACAGATCCAAAGAACACCCCCGAGCCAACAGCCGCGCCGCCGCGTAAAGTACACGGTGCGGATCGTTTTTTCCATTTTTCGTTTTACCATCCGTTTCCTTCCTTTTATATGGGAGCCCGACGGTCTGGGAGTCGACTTTCAAATAGAACGATTAATCTCGCGGAACGTAGGTAATATACCGTGGTTACGAAGAATGAAAATATTGTAATAGCCGGACTCGAGTATAACGAGTGGGGAAACGCGCGCCCGCTGCGTTATTCACGATACAGCGCACCCGAAACGTGTTTCCACGCGAAATTTCGGTAAAATCGCAATTCTCGAAAAATTTCCATCCGCTCGCCATCCGGCAAACTAACCCCCCTAACCTCCCCGACAATCTTAAATCCATCTCCTCGATTCTAAAAATTCTCCGCATATTCTTGCGCGACATGGCAGCAGAAAAATTGAAGACAAGTGTTTGAACATCTGTGGAGACGTTAAAAAATTTCTTTCGGGAATGGATCTGCCCTGGATTTCAAGCCTGACGCTTCCTCGACGCAACGAGACCTTAGAAATTGATCTACGATTTTCCGGGGCGAAGGTATTACACCAAAGTTATTCCATAGACACTTACAAGGTGGGGAGGCTTTAAAAATCGAATTTGTTCCAAATTTTTGTTCTGTAAAACAGTAAGAAAAATCGTACAGTTTTAAATAATCATTGTACAGAGAATGCTTCCAGCTTCGAATCCATGGTAGATTCATTCTCGAGAAAAATTTATTAACGATTTGTCAGACGTATGAACATTTCCGAGAGTCTCTTCGATTTCCTATGCAGGCATTCCAAAATCCATCTCCTGTTACATCGGGAAAAATTATCCTAGGCGGAAGTGAACGTTGCAGAACGAAAGTAGAGTTTTCAAGCTTTAAAATGAGCCCAGAATCATTTCTGTACGATTTTTTTTACGGAAATTACAAATACTTTCTAGGTTCACTGCACGATGTATTAACCTCTTAAGTAGTGTACGCCACTATAGTGGTTTCCGTGGAAAGCATCAGTTTGAACGGCACGCCACTATAGTGGCTTTTGTGCCATCCGCGGCCAGGTGCGCCGTCCCTGGGAGAGAGAGTCGCGGACGATCGCGTCGTACTTAAGAGGTTAAGCTGGAAAATGGCGACCAGAAATTCAAGTGGATACAGCTTTAATTACGTTTACGGGACCCGTCCAAATTCCGGTTTCTAATATTTTTAATTTAAAATGATTAAGATTCTAAGGATGCATACACGAGAAATTATTTAGCAAACCTATTTCTGTGGATATATATTCTTTTTAAAATATTACTAAAAATGTGGGTAGCAAGTTTCTCTTATTTCTATAAAGTAATGCAAAATAGACGGTTTTAGTGCTCCATAAATCTAGTGTTAGTCGAAGGTTGAGCATCAGCTTGAGGGCGCGGGGGTTGAATTTCGCGGTGCACCGTGTATCATTTCCGGTTTGCAAGAGGGATGCGACCCTTTGTGAAAATAGTTGAGGCGCAACCGATATGTCTCTCGCTAGCGGAACGTGGATGTACAGCGTGTACCGTGAGAATAATTTTATCCGCGGAATTTCTGCCGCTCGATTTTAATTATGATTTCCTTACCGCAGAGAATTTCTGCGAAATAGAAAGAGCCCGGGTCGGAACGAGATTGCCCGTTACGGGAATACAGCTCCCTCCATTCGTCGTTATCGCTCATCGTTTTCCCCCGGAACGAACGGGACGGACGGACGGACGACGTCGGTTCGCTTATTTTTCTCAAGAATTTCGTCACGTTTTATTTATATCCGGGCGAGGGATGGGGGTGGGGAGGTTGTGCGGCTGAACTACCTACGCCCGAAGAATCCGCGAATCCTTTATTACGAGCCGTTTCGTCCGCCACCTCCATCAGCTCGCACAGGAAGAAGCCTGTTGTGCCCGCGTACGGGAATTGGCTACGACGTAAAATTTGG
Organism: Halictus quadricinctus; assembly: GCA_028454245.1. Classification (NCBI taxonomy): domain Eukaryota; kingdom Metazoa; phylum Arthropoda; class Insecta; order Hymenoptera; family Halictidae; genus Halictus; species Halictus quadricinctus. The sequence goes on along the minus strand of CM052114.1, from coordinate 3,865,769 downwards.
GAATCACTTTCGAAACGAATGGCCGTTTGTTGTTATCGCTCATCGTTGCGCCTGCGGTTCTGCCTCATCTGGCTCTGTCTGCGCGCACAAATCCAACGGAATAATAGAAGAGGAAGGAGAGACTGTATATTGAAACCCCCGTAAAAACTTTCGAGAATTTTTCTCGCGAACGAATCCACCGTGGGATTCGAAGATTGAACATTCCCCTTTACAACGAGATCTTAAAAATTGATCTACGATTTTCTTTCGGCGATTTATCAAGCTTTCAACGGAAGGCGTGCGGGCTACTTTGCGATAGGCGGGCTGCGAGGCTATTAACGGCTGACCTTTTCCTCATTTTTGTTACGTCAAACGGAAGAAAAGAAAATTGTACAACGTGTGCTTCAAGGTGTCTCTGACACGTATATTCGCACAGAAATAAAATTTTTTGATACGATTGAGTTTCGCCAGCGACATCTTACAGAATAATCTAGTGAAAATGAATCTGCGAACGTAGAGGTGGGCTCCGTGCAATAATTTTTCTATATATGTCGCCAAGGTCTTGACGATAAACGCCGTGCAGTTATCTCCATTACCGTGGGGTATAGGTGGACCAAGAAGCTCGAGAGACCTCGGTCCTACACTCTTCGAGGAATATAAAGTCGTGTGGATCAAAAAATAGTACAGTGATTTCTCTATATATGTCGCCAAGGCCTGGATAATAAACGTCGCGGAGTTACCCCCACTAACGCAGGGTATACCTCGTGAAGGGGGCCAAGAAGCTCGAGAGACCTCGGTCCTACATTCCTCGAGGAGTGTAAGGTCGTGTGGATCAAAGAATAGTGTAGTGATTTCTCTATATATGTCGCCAAGGTCTGGACGATAAACGTCGTGCAGTTATCCCATTACCGTGGGGTATAGGTGGACCAAGAAGCTCGAGAGACCTCGGTCCTACACACCTCGAGGAGTGTGAGGTCGCGTGGATCGAAGAATACAGTAATTTCTCTATGTATGTCGCCAGGGCCTTCATAATAAACGTCGCGGAGTTATCCCCACTAATAATGCGGGGTATACCCGCTGTGGGGGGCCAAGAAGCTCGAGAGACCTCGGTCCCACACTCTTCGAGGAATATAAAGTCGTGTGGATCAAAGAATAGTATAGTGATTTCTCTATATATGTCGCCAAGGCCTGGATAATAAACGTCGC
>CM052114.1:3843103-3864084 GCA_028454245.1 Halictus quadricinctus | reverse complement strand
AACGTCGTTCATTGAGGTAAGATGATAGATTCAGGCAGGTTTCAGGCTCTCAACATTACGGCAGCTACGGTGGTATGTTAACAAATTCCAGCTGAATAGCAAACGTCTCCGATATGTCGGTACACGGAATTCGGTGAACCCCCGATTTAACAAGACCATGGTCATTGGTCCATGAGCGAGCCAAAGAATTCAATAAAATGTCATACTCCTGGAGTCCATCCCTCTGGTATCAGAGAAGATCCGATACGCAACCGAATATTCTTGCAATTTAAATAAAACTGAAAAAATATCGCTGCGCGATATCCCTATTAGTCTGGTGAAATTTGCCGACATTCTAATGGATAGCCAATCCGATAAGCCATTTTGATTGGCAGAAGGATCTAGTCGGACGATCTTGCGAATTTTTAGGAATTTGCAACTAAAATAAAGAAAAAGAAAAAGATTGTACCGGGCTTTATTAAAATTTTTAATTATTTATCTCTAATTCGTTTGCGCCAATTTAATGACACGCATACAGTAGGAAAAACCGTGGGAATTATTTATTTAAAACGCATAGAAAATGTTAAATTTTATGCTGGAATCGTGAAAAAGTGATCGCGACAAAAATTTCGTATATGAAATAATCGAGTCGAATCAACGGGTACCGTTTGATAAATTCGATATTTTTTTTATATTCGATACTGGTTTCTAGAAAAGTGTTTTTGTATCCTGTTTCAGAAACTGAAGTTGAACACGACGAGTCCGACGACTTTACAAAATGCTGACAAAATTGAGACAACGATCACGCAGCATTTCGCGCATCTGCACGGCGTGCTTCAGAATATGGAAAAAGAAATCATTGATTCGTTGCATCATCAGCGTGCTTCGTGGAACGACAATATCGACCATATTACGTCGCAGCTAAAAGAACACGAGAATAGTCTACAAACTGCCTTAGTTGTGAGTAGCCAACATAATTTATTCTATTAATTATTTTCTCATTGTCGTGACCGTTTTTACACGTAAAAATGCGTCGCAAGTAAAATGGACATGGCCGAAGAGTAATTCAAGCGAAATTAGGTGACAGCGCCAATTTCGTACGTGTCATAAAACGTTTAAAATTTAAAATCTTCCCCTGCGAGCTACAGTGGGTGTCCATGACAAGGGAGGTACAAATTTTCATAATGAAATTATTATGAACAGCCAACAGTCATTGAAATGAGCTGACGCGACGCGAGGAAAGTCTTCCCTTGACGGCTAATTTTAATACAGTTTTCGTGCCTCGATTTCAAAAGGTTTCAATTAAAACGTGCATCACGATGTCGCCCATCAAATTGCATTTCATCTACCACAAGATTCATTTGCCTGACACTAAATACAAAAAGAACAGTGTTACATGAAGCTATAAAAATAAAGTACTACTTGAATTTACTATTGCACTTATTTTTTATCGAAACCAGAGAACATTGAAATATACAGGGTGTCTCGCGTTACTGCGACCCCTAGAATATCTTTAATTTTGACGAAGTAAAAGATTATCGTTTTTTCTCGTTGTTTTCAAGGTAATCGATGCTTTCTTTTTGAATAACTACATATATTTTCGTGTTGCATCGCGTAGCTCAGAAAAAACATACATTCAAATATGTATTGTGACATGACCTTCAAATGACCTTGAACTTTAAAACTTAAAAATCTTTAAAAAAGACATTATACACACCCTCTATTATATAGAAATTTATTATATAGAAATTGTTGAAAACAACTGAACGTGAAGGAATGCACATATAGATTCATAAATTAATTTAAACACCAGTCCCTAGTAATAACACACAAAAAATCAATTCATACAAATTATTGTTTGATCATAATCACTGAAACTTTGATTGCTTCGATAGGTAATCGGCTCGGTAGAAGAGAATTTGGATAAAATAGATATTCAACGTGTCATTAAGAAGTTAAGGAAGATAATTGACATTCCCTGCCATTTGTTAACGACTTCCGAATCTTCGAACGGAGAAATAAGGTAGGTGACAGTCATATTTGTTGAAGCAAATTGTTATTCAATTTTCTATTCATGTGTTATAATAATCTACTCATCATTCACCAAAAACAAATGGAATCGTCTAAGACAGTGGGGGGGAGGCAATTTCATAGTTAAGGGGGTCATTTCGAAAATGGACTCGTCCAGAGTTTAAGTTAACCGTATTGCGACTCCCATTTCAGGATCTCACTAAATGTATAAGTAATAAATAATTACTAATAATTAAACTAATACAGAAAAATCTTTCATTAAAATGATTTCATACTTGAATTTCAGTTCTTCATTATATGTTTTGAAAATTTACTTACTGTGTTTCCTCAACAATTTCCTGGTGATTTCTTCTCAAAACCTATCATTTAAGTAACTTCAGTAAACAATTTTTGAATATCAAAAATTATGTATATTTTACATAGGGCGAATAAGAATTTTAGAAAGGTGGGGCATGGCACGAAAAAGGTTGGGAAATACTGGTCTAAGGCTTAACTAAATATATTGCTTTATAATACAAATAATTACTGGACTGTGGATCGTCTGAAATTAATCTGATTTATTAATGAATTAAAGTCGTTCGAAGAACACTGCAGATTAGAACACGATCTATCCAGCATCCAGTATTATTCCTGCAAAACCACTGGAACAGGACGCCCGGTGTTCGCGGTTTTAAAAAACAAGACTGAGAGAGAGTATGTGTGTGTATGAGAGAGAGAGAGAGAGGAGAGGAGAGGAGAGGGAAACATATTTCGAAGCGGCTTTATAACGCAACCGTAGCGCATTTCACTTTAATTAATTACTCTTACACCCTTCTCTCTATCGCTCTCTCCCATCTCTCGCTCATTCACTTTTCGTTTGGACATCTGTAAGCTGCTTACGGATATAAACGATGAGGATTTGTCTGACTCTGTACCATCGTCGGTGCCGAGGAAAATAAATTGTTCAATACGTGCCGGGAGATTTTGATTTATCAAAAGCTTTAGTTTTTACTCCGTTGAAAAACGCGTTCCCCGCGAATTCCCCGGAACCTTTCAACCCGCCATTTCGACTTTTTCCCCAATCGCTATGACGAAGACTACTGCTGGCAAAAGTTTCGATACTCTCTATTCGTCCGATCAATGTTTTTCAAACGGATAGGATTGCGTTTAAACAATCATCGCGCGTCGTATGAAGCCTTCACAGCGTACAGTGTTTACTCGATATACGTCCAAAACATGGGTTTAGCCGGGGACATATATCGGCCAGGAGATACTATTTTTTGATCCACGCCTAACGTAGAAAAGGACAGTTATACCTCGCGGTAATGGGGATAATTCCGCGACGTTTATCATGCAGGCCTTGGCGACATATATAGAGTAAACACTGTATTTATCGCAGAGCTGACGGCACACCTTTCGTTCAAAGATTGATAAATCGGGTGGAAACAATCGTAGATCAATCTTTATGGTGTCGTTGTAAAGCTCGGATCCAAAATTTCCCAAATATTTTATTATAATTGTCTTTAGTTTCTCGTGCAAGACATTCGAAAATGCCATTGTTACGTTCTGCAAAAATGTGTCATTCTTTAAATGGCAGACCGATTGGTTTGAGCTGTTTTGAGAAATTCGAAAGATTAGCGTATTGAATAACGTGTGAATAAAATTTTGAGTACCTTTTGGATGCGCTGTACGTCTCATGGATTTCCGTTCAGCGTTTCCATCTTGAATTTGCTCTGTTTCCGATAGAATTTCACTTGCATTCAATTGGTGTCCGTTTAGAGGCTCCATTTACCTTCCACTTACGTTTCCAGTTTGACTTCCAAAATTCCACTTACGACGTAGGTTTGTATTCCATTGTGGTCTTAGCCGTTCCATTCGGAGTTTTATCGGCCGAGGTGGATTAAAAGGGATTACGGTATAGAAACGCACGGAGAACTTCGCGCATAGGTTACTCTTTATCGGTGCCCTAAACTTTACAGGCCACTATATCTACTTGAATTATTCGAGAGACCCGAAGGCTCTTTCTTCGGCGAATACTTGAATTATTCAAACAACCACGGCCTCTTTCTTCCATTCCCTCACGAAATTTCTGTAAACAGAGAAAATAGTACTTTTTGCATTTGTCCAGAAAAATATATAAACAAAGCGAATATTAAGTCGTAAACTGAATCTCCAATGTGAAAGATAAAGACACAATACCTGCAATTAATCAAGAAAGTCTTCATACATCCCCGAACATCAATATACAGTGAATTCTCGATATATGTCAACAACACGAGTCCTGCCAGCGTCATATATCGTCCAGGAGACATACCCGAGTTATGTTTACGTCCCTCGGCGTCCAAGGCTTCTCGAGCTTCGGGGTATACCCCGCGGTAGTGGTGATAATTCCACGACGTTTATCATCCAGGCCTTGGCGACATATATAGAGTACTGTACTTCGAAAATATACGAAATCTTCGAAGTCTATCGCAAAAAGGGCCATTTTATAATGACAAAACTGGCGTACTTTCGTTAATTGATCAGCTGTCGAGCTCATCGCGTGGAAAATTATTAACGTCGAACTTAATAATTACTTTCAGGTTTGAAGTGGACGAAAGCATCGTCGATACCATGCAGAAACACTGTACCGTACATATACCAGCAGTCTCGGGATTCAGTTTGCAACGAACGGAATTGTTGCCGGACGATTACGAAATGGAACCGCTTTCGGAGAACATCAGCATTCCAAGTAAAACGAATTTTCTTACCAGCGATTAGAAACTCGGCGAAATATTCGAAGCTACCGAAAGCTGGTCGAATACGCAAACACGTAACATTAATTCTCGTGTTAATCTTTTTTATTCGCAGGGGTCAGGGACAAATCGTGTATAGGAACGAAATCGACGTCTCTTGTGTCACTACCTCCAAGAAACAACGACAATCCATCGGAGCTCTGTACGTAACTACTAATTTAATAACGTGCTACCGAATCTAAATCAATTATTAATTACATTCCCTAGATTTTAATAGACACGTAAGCTAACTGTGACTAGAAGTACCATTCTCAATTGGAAAGTTATGATTCCAAGTATAATAATTGAATGTTCTAGATTGGCATTAATTAATTCAAAGATTTGATTCAATTTTCCTGGTTGGAGTCGCAAATATTTTTAATCGTCGCAAATCGTCATTACCATAAAAGTGCTGTAATGTTACCATTAAGCTGTGTCTAGCTTAATTAATTTGAACATATATTGGTAGCAAACTTGTCAATAGTTTAACAAAATTCTGAAAACATGATAGTGGCGACATCTGTCAGCAATGCTTAGAACTCGAACAGCAATGGTATAATCGCAAGCCTTGTTAATAGAGACTATTAAATAGTTCTATTAAATAGACTGATATACCATTTACCAATGAATTTTTCTGTCACACGATCAGTGGGACTCTATAGTCCCATTACCAATTTCGTGTCGTGTTCGACGTTACCAACAACTCATAAATGTGGGTATATTCGTGAGAATCGAGTATATTGTATACTCTATTTCTACTACGAATATTTAACAGGATTTAGAGACAATAAATGCATAAATAAGGAATTCTAAGTATAGAACTATTAGCTCTATATTATCCACTACTTATAAGATACTAGAAGTTATAGCATCATGCAAATAGTGGATAATAATGATTACCCAGGTCTGACCACGACGAAGTTGCTTAATTGCGAACGGTCCTACCTCAAATAATTTCGATAGATCTCGATCGCCGTGATAGTAATAATTAATAAATGTATTATCTCTGACTGTTTAATTTTTATAACAATTCCTTTTGCCAATGATGTCGACAAGCACTCCCTTGATAATCTTGCCACCTAATATTTTAGTAAAGTGGCCAATAGTACTCACAAGATGCAAAATAAGTTTTGAACCGTGAATATTCGAACGCATTAATTTATCGAACACAATTCACTGATAAATTGATTAGATTGATATTACATAGAGCCCCATATATCATAATTAATATTTCTTCTAGAATGTATAAATGTATAATAACATAATTTTATTTCCAGGGTCATCTGAGCTGATCCGTGTCACCCGCATCGTCGACCCATTCTGCTTTTATGTTCAGCTACAGCAAAGTCAAAATAAAATAACGGAATTGCATAACGGATTGAAAACATTAGAAAACGCTCCATTAGTTGTATCAACGGAAGTGAAAATCAGTATGAAAAATACCTTAATAAACTTACATTATTAACAGAACTATAAACTATCAAACATTGGTATCATAATAAATGGACTAAGTTCCCCTTTAACGCATTGATGAAGGATATTTTTAATATTATAAATATTATAATTTGAAAAAAAAAATTAGGACAGAAATTTTTCCTTGCCTATTAAATTTGGAAAATCCAACTGTTTCTTCTTTGAAGCTAAATAAATATTCGACCACTTCCATATGAAATTAATTATTTAAGATTTTTAATATTGTTTTGTAGATGGTTTGTACGCTGTACAATCTGCCCAGGACCAAGTCTGGTATCGTGGACGCGTTGTTAATAAAAAGACTAACAAAAACGATGAAACATACACAGTTTTTTTCATTGATTACGGTATACAAGAGGAGAATGTACCATTGACGAAAATGAGAAACATTGGACCGACCTTTGCGACGTTGCCTGTAATGGTCTTTAGGTGCTCTTTGGATGATATCGTTCCATATGGTGGCCGCTGGGAATCTAATGCCATCGAGGCCTTCAAAAGAATCGTGAGCACGTAAGCAATAATCCTCCAGAACTATGTTACAAGCGACAACAATTTTATTAATTTCACTTTAGAAATAACACAAAGAAAGTACCTGTATTTGCTATGTTCCTCCGCTATATTAGTGCGAGTAGAAGTAATTTTAACAAAATTTCTATTGGAACAGACATGACGTAGTGTCAATGAGCGTCTTAAGAGTCGTTGGAGACACGTTTTACGTTGACATCTGTGCTGTATCCTATAAAGGTAGCGGCATGGTATCCGCAAAAGAATCGCTAACATTCATGAAATATGCCACCTGCGTCTCTACAAACAAGCTAATGGTAATATCCGAATTACTTAGAATCATTTTTCGTTTCACACTGTGAAATGCAGTATTAATTTTGTTTCTGCTCGCAGAGAATGAACCCTTACTCGACAAGAGCGTATTTCAAAGAAGAATTGCTGATAGAAAATTACACAAACTGTGAAATTCTGTTCGTTGAATCACCCAATTGCATATACGTTCGAAAGGTAAGTCAATTATTAGAGCACTATCGATTAATTAATTTACATAAAATTTGTTGTACTAAATATTAACAGATGTATGTGATTATTTATTAACAGAAAAACGCTTGTCGAACACAGTTTGGGAAACTAGTTCGCGAGATGATGGAGACTTACGAACACATGGAGTCCGAAGAATACATAACTACACCCTATAAAGGTAACGTGAGCGAGTTGAATGTTTATTTTTCAATATTCTTATGGGTGTTGATTTGTCCACAGATCTACCATGCGCAGCACGCGATACTGATGGCAATTGGCACAGGGGTATAATATGCGAAGTCACCGAAAACACAGTGAAAGTCTTCTTCGTGGACTTGGGATACTCGCTGATATTGTGTTACGATAACATAAGAACGCTTTCGAAAAATTTTTTAAGTTGCAGAACTCAGGTGAGAATTACACAATAGATTATTCGTTTGATGTACAGTGTAAATTTTTAGCCATATTTTTATTCATAGATCACAGATACGAGTTCGTCACAATTATTATTGTGTTTACTTTAACGATCTTCCTGTTATTGCGAACCCTTATAACTTTATTAGTATACCTAAATGCCTAAATGTCGTTTTTCATTAGGCTATAAAACTTTCGTTGAGAAACATCAAACCGCACAATGGAACCAAGGACCGGTGGGGACAGGAGACAATCGAATTTCTTAAAAAACATCTAAAGACTTCGATGTCTGTTAGAGTTATTGCTTGGGACAAGTTTGACGATACATACAGTGTGTCTATACAAACAGCAGACGAAGGAGACGTCTCTCAGTTGCTAATGAAGCATAAGCTTGTGATGAGCACGAAGATGAGGTATATACGCATACGCGAACTACGATATAAGTAAAACTTCAATCGCTCTCGCAATTTGCTAAAAAAAAAGGCATTTCGTCTACTTGACACTAGGTTCACGGAACGCGTTCGAATATTTCTAAATCACTATTATTTAGATTGTAAAGAGGCATTCATGGGGAATTATTAAAAAAATGTATTTCTTTATAAAGTAATATAAAATAATTAGTTTTAGTGCCGCATAAACCTAGCGTCAATTTACATTTGATTATTTCCCGCAGCAGCCCAAATATGAACAAAACAGGAAAATATCCGAACAAAAAATGGAAGAAGAAGGACAGGACCCGAAGTTATGTAGAGGATTCGATACAAATAAATACACAGGTCCCAGAACAGTTGATAGAAATGTCGAAAACATTCGACGGACAGGAAATAAATACGAATTCGAAAAGCATAGCTGAGATGAAGGAAAAGGAAGATCCTTTTAAAGTGCAGGTTATACTGCATCAAGTGGAGTCTCCGGATTGCATTTATGTATCCGACGCTACGTGTGAGCGTGGAGACATTGACAAAATGATACAACAGATGCAAAAATTTTACGGCAGCTATCGTTGCGCGGACAGAGAAATTTGGAAGGAAGGCATGGTGTGCGCAGTGTTCTTGTCGAAGAACAATATGTACTATCGAGGTACAATCGTCGAAATTAAAGCGAACGACGAAGTAGTGATATTTTTATACGATGTGGGTCTCGAAGAGACAGCCCCGTTGAAAGACTTGCAGTCGCTGTATCCGCCGTTCTTCAAAGTACCGGCTTACGGTTTTAAAATCAAATTGGCTGGTATACTACCTTGCGGAGGATCGACAAAATGGCCATCGTTGTCCTGTGAAGTGTTGAAAGATATGACAACCACGAATTACAATTGCAAATTTTATATATCGAAGCTGGTAAGGATTTCTATATTATACAGTAAACTCCTTCTTATCCGGTGTCGCTTTATATTGTTACACAATCTTTCTTACCATGCAGGAAGAGGAAAACGTGACAGACTCTGCAATCCCAGTTGAGTTGTGGATAAAACAAAACAAAGTAGATGGACCTCTGTTTCCAACCAGAATAGAAATCAATTCCATCAACAGAATGCTCGTCGAAAAAGGTGTTGCACTGCCCGTCAAAGAGTACGTGAAAATCTTTAACTCATAATTTGCTTGTTTATTTTTATATATTTTAAGTGTATTTATTTTTTTAAATCGTTAGATACGCGAAGAAGCGTGACAAGATCCTGGCGATTGAATTGAAAATGCAATTGATGAAGAAATTAGAGAGATTGACGAAAAATAAATCGAACGTGAAGTGGTTTAAAATTAACGAGAATAACAGCCCTAATGATACGAACACTAATGCGGAACCGCTCTCGTATTTGAGATACTCTGATTCCAGTTCCGAAAGTTCTGAAGAGTGCAACACAGAGGAACAGTTTGATAAAATTCCATCGCTACCTAAATTATCTGCATGGCTGCCAGCTAAGGACATATCTGCAAACAAATTTATTGCTGTGCCTACATATTTGGATCATAATGCATTTTTATATTTGCATTCTACAGAGCAAAGTACGTATACTCTAGTAATTCATATTTTATTTCTGGATTTGCACAACAAATCTTAATTTCTTTCAAGACTTTAACCCTGGGTAACTAGTTTCTTAATTTTAATATATATTTGTTAGGTTCCGGGATACTCTCAAATATCGAACAAAAACTGGAGAAATTGTATACAAATTGTAAAGTAGAAACGTGTGATACTGTTTGGTCTATAGGAGACATGTGCATTGCCCAGTATCATGGGAATAAGAAATGGTATCGAGGAAAAGTTATGAAAATTTTAGAAAATGACACATTCGAAGTAAAAATTTTATTATTCAATTCGAGCGTATAACAATCTTTTCTCGCGAGTCTGTTTAATACTGAAAACGGTACATGTTTTAGGTGGAATTTGTAGACTATGGTAATCGCGAGGAGTGTCCAGTTGGAACATTGAAAAAGCATGTAGTTTTAGAAAATGTTCCAATACAATGTACCAAATGCTTAATTTACAGATTAGAACCAGTAAGTGTTTCGCATTTTTCAATACATTCTTCGTGAAATAACATATTATTTATTGGTCAAACATTAAAAACGAATCTGTTCTTTTATCATTTTAAACTTTTTCCAATAGGATAATGAAACCGGAAAGTGGACGACAACCGAATTAGATAGAATACACAGTCTTCTTATCGATAAAAAGTGTATAGTGTCCGTTTTGGATAGAACTGATTTGTTTTATGTTGTAAGTATGCATTATGTAGATATCATTACGGGCACGAAAACTCCTTATCATAATCAGGACCCGATATCATAACTCCTCAGTCTCATAATTGATGGCACACACTTCAGATCAGAATAACTTGTAATGAAAATTTAAAAAATGTGTTTTGAAAATTCTTATAAATTATATACATGTCGAAAATTCAATTTCATCAAACTTGATCAAACTTGGTTTACAAATTATATACGATTAAAAATACTTTCAGATTTCCATAAATATATTCCCGAACGAACAGGAGAATACAACAAGCGATCTCATTTCGTTTCTCATCCACGATTACGGTTTTAATATTAAACCCGACATGTCGGATGTATCGGATGTAGCCATCGAGACTTCGAACATGCTTTCTTCGGATGAAGAAGCAGAAAAAAACGTAGATTCAGTAGAATCAACATCGGATAAAGTTATAAGTGGATTTTCGACAGTATTACAACAGACATTTTCCGTGGTTAATAATGATGATTGCAGCATCACTACAACCGATGTTGAAAATTTATCTTGGTCGAAAGCAAAGAAAAATTTGGTTGCTTCCACCCCTTACGTTGTATCTCAAGAGACTCTCTTAATCGGTTACGAGCCAATTACTGTGCCGCAAGATATTGAATACATTCAAATCGAACTCTGCTGTGGCATCACCGCTACAAAATTTTATGCTCAATTGAAGGAGAACGCACACTCGACGGTACATAAGACAATTTAATTATTACATTTGCAACTCTAATAGATATGTTATAGCTCTCCTTTTTTAGATCTTGAATGAATGCTACAATCAGTATAAAAAACTTATGGAAGATTTGCAAGAGAATGCCTCGGAACAACCGATGATTACAACTATTGCACCTGGTAAGTGTTAGTTGTTATCAAATACTGTGCCCAATATATAATAGATGCCCAAACTTAATTTTAAAATAACTTAGAGCAGGAATTTAGATTTAGATTATTTTACAAATTGAGTCCCCATTCTATAATCTTAATTATAATTTTGCTACGATATTCGTTCAAACAAGTTTGATTTTATTTACAGACACTCCCTGCTGTGCAAAATTTAGGGACAATGTTTGGTACAGGTGTTTGATAACCGAGGCTAACACTGTTGAAGGTTCTGATAATATTGAAGTTAGGTTGTCGTACGTGGACTACGGCAATGATGAATACAGAACAGTTAATCCTCAAAAGTAAGTAGCATGTAGCTTTTCTAAAGCTTGTTCGATATTGTTAACCTGATTTTGTTTTATTTACACGAAAGGTCTGAATTATATTCGCTAAAAAAAGAATGGCTACATACACAAACTTTAGCGATGAAATGTAAATTATGGAATGTAGAGATTTCCTCCTCGGCAAAGCAAAACCTTATTTTACCGAAAATAGAACAAATGTATGAAAAACCTGTTGTAGCTACTGTTAAAGTAAGTTTACTGCATTGTTTACTAATAATTTCAGATTTCCAAGTATTAAAAATATTATAAAATCTTTTTAGGAAACTGACGAAGAATTTATAAGTGTTGAATTATACGAGAACGAAGATCGCAAAGAACTTCTGTATAGTTCACTTATCAATGAAGGCCTGTTTAAAGTTATTGTAGAAGAATAAGATGAACTTCTTAGAAGTATTAGGAAATAGTTCTACAACGTACATATTTGTAACCTACATCACGAACATTTATACGAAATAATTAATCTCCATTTTGTGTTTATCAATCGTCGCACTATTGAATAAGCAATTATTCTTAAAAAATTATTTACCACAATCATCATTATTACACAATATTTTTAATAAGTTTATAAAATTTTAAAAACATAGACTTAGACGTTAGCGTTGCGTACTTTTGGCGATTTGCTCTTTAAGTACTAAAATACTTTGTCTTTGTTCAGGTGGCAACATGGCTATTTGTTCGTCTGATAATTGCAACACTTGCATTATCAGGGCAGCCTGCAAAGAGATTATTTAATTTATTTAAGTTCTTCCTTACGACACACTCTATAGACCATGAGATATTTATTATATTTTTATATAAAAACTACATTAATATATTAACACATACCTTTTCTTGATCCGACGCTCCACTGGGTATATTTCCCCCCGAAGGCATTCCTGCCATAAGTCTTGATGTTGCGGTTGCAGTGGAAGTTGTAAGTGTAGTTACAGGGACAGCTACATTCGTTGCACCAACGTTTGCAGGTTGAACAGTGGGTGCAGCAACTGGTCTTGGTACAACTGGCGGAGCAACTGGCACTGATGCTGCAAAATTAAAATTCAAAAATCATCGAAATCGTAGAGTGGATAGCTGTGTATTGCAGGTTTATCAAATCTTCGTATAATCTGGGAACTTACGATTTGCTTTGGTAATCCTAGGATCAATAGGCATCCTCGGATCTCGAGGATCCCTTGGATCCCTACCAAATCGGTCTGTTCTCGGATCGCGGCAGAAGCTGAAAGCATAAACAAATTTAAAGAACTCCTAAACATAAAATTCGGAAACTATCTAATGTAATTATGAAACCTCTCAACTCCTTCAACAGGAAGAGCGCTGTAAAACACAGTGTACTTTTTAATTATAATATTACCGTCGAATAGTTTAAACTACGGAAATGATACTTACTTATCTGTAATGTTAAACGTTGCCAGTCCTCTAGGATCTGCAGCAGCTGCTACAGCTGGAGGTGCGCTAACAGGTGCTGGTGGTACTTGTGGTCCTCTTAGATCTTGATCCATTCTAGCCAACCGTGGATCCATTTGTCTATCTAATGTTCGTAGATCAACGTCTTGCCCTGTAACGAATCAATCAATAAATACAATCGATCGAAAAATATTTTTCTAAATATCCTTACCAGCAAATATCGGTGCTGGAGGATTTGTAACAGGTGCAGGTCGCGCAGGAGCCCATGGCTCCTCTATTCTCGGTACAATAGGATGCGCAGCAGGCTTGTCAGTAGGCGTCAATACACTTGGAATCGGATTTGCTTTATGCAACATGTTCACTGCTGTATGAGGATCTACTATCCTCATCACAACCTGTGCTTGCAGCAGGGCATACGCCAACTGAGGATTCTGTAGCAGCATTTGCCGTGCCTCGTTTGGATTGTTTTGCACACACAGTTTCATCTGTTTCATAAGCTCAAACATCTGCTCTGGTGGCAACGATGCAACAGCTTTGCTTATGGCTTCTGGAGCTTTATCAGCTTGTACTGCCTCCCCGTATGGATTCTCAGTATTCTGTCCTTGCAGAAGACTCTGCATTTCCATACGACTTTTCTCTGTACAAGCATTGTCAACACGTAATGTCCTTCCTCCGATTTCATAACCATTCAAATTCCGCATAGCACTGAGTGCAGTTTCTTGGTCTTTGTATTCGCAAAATCCATAGCCTTTGGGTTTGCCAGTTTCTCGATCGAATACTAATCTGTTCGAAACAATTTTTGGTTGACTTTATCAAACTTAATGTACTCTACGTTGAAGGGAAGAACACTAGCAGGATGGCGCAGGGGAAACAGAAATCTGCTTGTACTTACAGCTCGCATTGACCAGATACTAATACTAATACTAATTATGTAAACGTATAAAATAGTTACACTTAACTAGCACTATTTACACTGTACATTCATAAAATGGTAAATAAACAATTCTAACAAAACTGTTAAACGGAGAATATTTTCAATGAAAACTAATACAGAAATAAACTTACTTGAAAGACAGTACCGGTCCAACCTCGCTGAAAATATCCTTTAAATTCTCTTCAGTGGCTTCGTACGGGATATTCCCGACTAAAAAAAAATTAGGTACGTTTAAAGGTTATATGTACTTAAAGCACGATCCCTATAAATAAATAATAATCGACGAATAAACGGTATTTCTTACCGAAAACACTGCGCATAGACTTGTCCATTAGCGACTGATCGGAAATAGTTGAATTGCTCATTTTTGCGATTTATTTGCTTTTGTTTACAATTCGAAATTCAAATACACCTAATTCTCAATACCCGTTATAGAAAGATCAAGCGAAACTCAGTTCACACCAATCCCACACACTCAGAGAGGAAATGATAGTGTCAGAAAGGATATCCTCTCTGATAGCGTCCACGGGGTTTCCGTGTTTTGGGTATGGTGCTGTCATCGAGCGGCTTGTGGCAACACTAACGACTATCTGTTATGTGAACGGGACAAAATGATAAGTGCGCCATCTGCGGACGTTCGTTTTTTTACTCGAAAAACCGCCAATTCAATGTCGATTGTATATATATTTAATTTTCCTTCTACCTGTTACAACAAGAATATTCCGTTTTGAATATACCATGGATCAATCCCTGTGCGAAGGAGACCCGAAAACATTGATTTGACTGCAGCCACCTAATATTTTGGTGTGTGTGGCAATGGCGGATTCTGTGTTTATCATGTATTTCATATTAATGCTGGTATTTGAACAATGTACAGGTATGTAACAATATTTTCAACCAGAAAATCTATTGTACCATTTAAATGTGAAGTACCATTCGTACGCGTCCTCCTTGCATCCTCTTCACTTCAAGTTTGATACATAAAGAATGATCAGTAAAACATTTGTGGCTGTCTAAAGGCTACAAAAATTATATACAATATCATGTTTTTGTTTTCCACTTGTACTCCATTAAGTGCTCATGCGTACGTGTAACACGTATCGAACAACTGAAAGTACTTTGTACTATCACGAAATCCATTTCAATGCTTAACAGGAGTCGTTTTTAGGAGAAAAGGAGAGTTTTACTTTAGCGGAACATGATTTCTCTTCGGAGAATGAGGATACACAAAAGTCCATAGACATCGTAGACAGTAATGATAACTCAGCTGGATTCCAACGTCTGAAGTGCTACATTTGCGATGGACCAGACTGCTCTTACACTAAGTTCTGCTATAATGCAGTTACGGTAATATCTTCTATATTATTAACGTTTTATCTACCGTCTTATATTGATCCCGACAGAAATTAACAGAGCGTTTTTTGTTTTACAGTGCTGGAAGTCAAAAGTAAAACAATCAGATGGTACAATAAGTGTAAGTAGGGGGTGTACTTCGTCGGTAGACCAAATGTTACTAATATGCAATAAGCAACAGCCACTACATGCTAATCACAATAACAGTAACAAGAAAAGACACGTTAGTGGACCTGTAAGTGGTATCCAATATTTTGTTGAGTGTTGCCAAACAGATTTTTGTAATGGTGGACCATTTCCAATATTGCAAGACTATAGTGGAGGTAGGTGCACATGACACTGATCTGTTTATTTATTTGCTCAGACTTCCTCTGCAACAGACTTGTATATAATTCGCAGATGCTGTTAAAGAAGACTACACAGTTAAATTAACATTAGCAATTTTGGGATTGATGGTCGGATTTTGTATCATTGCTGGAGGGCTGTTGTTTTACTTATTGGTATGCAGAACACGCAAAAAACGGCCATTAACTGCTAAGCGTAATAAGCTTGTCATAGAGTCTGAAATGGAATCATCATATCTACATTTCTCGTTTTCTTCTCCAACATCGGTCCCCACATGCCCTGCTCACGAGCTTAGAGCAACTGCTGCTGGCGATAGCACTTTAAAGGTAAGATACGTTGTGACTGAACATAAATTAATACCGCACAGAGAGCAGTAAATCTCTTTATTTCTATATTTTGTTTTTCTTTGAAAGACATTATTTTTGTTGAATATAGTTTGAAATATATCGATTAGATCATTGGCGCGATAATATGCGACAATGTGAATGTTCATTTAAAGTTCATGTCGCATTACTTAGTTCCTTTGTAACCGCCATTCTGTGATGACTTGTGATTTATAAAGTGTGTAGTCCTGTTAAAGTTATGAAATATTGTGTTTGTGTTGTGTAAATTTCTTCTATCAACATTTCTCTTCAATTTACCCAGCAAAACTCTAAAGTTCTGGCAATATTAAAATCTTGCATCGAAATAGGAATACTTGGATGGAAGGAGCTTAACCAGTGGTTCAGGTTCGGGTCTACCATTGCTGGTACAAAGAACATTGGCCAAGCAAGTGTCACTGGTAGAGTGCCTTGGTAGCGGAGGAAATGGTGGTTTCGGTGGAGAAGTTTGGAGAGGCGTGTGGCACGGCGAGAATGTCGCAGTAAAGATTTATTTTTCACGCGACGAAGCAGCATGGGCTCGAGAAACAGAGGTCTATTCACAGTTACTGCCATCCAGGCACGACAATATTCTCGGTTACGTTGGAAGTGATATGACAAGCAGAGCGAGCTGTACTCAGCTATGGTTGGTGACGCATTACCATCCCGTGGGCTCGCTCTACGATTACTTGAGTAGATCGCATCATTCGTTGATGCATCACCAGATGCTCAATATTTGTTTGAGTATCGTAAATGGTTTACTCTACTTGCACACGGAGATTCATGGAACTAGAGGGAAGCCGGCTATGGCACACCGTAATCTGAAGTCCAAAAATATCCTCGTTAAGACTAATGGGAGCTGCGTTATTGCCGACTTTGCGCTAGCTGTGACGCAAGATCGTCTATCCACGGATAGAATTGATTTGAAGCTGGGCACAAAGCGGTATATGAGCCCCGAGATTCTTGAGCAAACGT
Source organism: Halictus quadricinctus (assembly GCA_028454245.1). Taxonomy (NCBI): domain Eukaryota; kingdom Metazoa; phylum Arthropoda; class Insecta; order Hymenoptera; family Halictidae; genus Halictus; species Halictus quadricinctus. The sequence continues at coordinate 3,847,070 of CM052114.1, read as the reverse complement.
ATGTATACATTCTAATTTGAGAATGAGTCAAATTTTAAGCTTTGAGAATTTTTGATAGCTCACAATTCATTGTGGAAAGCATAGACAGAGGTCTCACATCACTCTATAGAACAGTATAAATATTTAAGCACGGTTTCAAGCAAGCGAAACATCATTAGAGCACCAGTTCTTATAAAAACATTGAGAATAAAGACATGTTTATTATATTTCCAGAATAAACATGGAATGTCTAGAGAACTTTAGGCGAGCAGACATCTACAGCTTAGGCCTGATACTTTGGGAGGTTTGTCGAAGATGTATAAGCAATGGTGTATCACTTGAATACATGGCACCATATTCTGAGTGGCTTCCTAGCAACCAAGAACCTTCCATTGAGGAAATGCGGAAATTAGTGTGCCTGGATCATCGCAGACCGCCACTCCCTAACAGATGGCATTCTGACCCTGTAATTAACAAGTTCCTTGATCAAATTATTTAACGACTCGCAGTCTACACGATAATAAATTATTTGATGTGTTGCAGACACTAGCCGGTTTGGGCAAATTAATGAAAGAATGCTGGCACGGGAAGTCAGCGGCACGGTTACCTATTCTTCGAGTGAAGAAGACACTTGTTAAATTAGCAGCTAACGACTCACGTGTCCATTTGTCTCTTGACTAAGCCTAGGCATATATTAAATTATATGTATATCATTTTATGCACATATTTATTGATATGAAGTTGACGGACACCGTGACTCAGGTGCTCGAGATTTTCTTCATCGTTAGGAAAAATGTAATAAAAATGCGTATGTTTTTTATTTTATTATATACTGTTTTCTATTTGTATGTTTTTAAACTTTCGACTTCTTTTTGTAATATTTTATCGTACACATTTTGCGATTAACGTCGAACAAAAAAAGTGCCACTTAGCTAGTAATACATTTCATGATTCGTTTTAGGAAGTTAGCTTCGAGTGCACAGTGACGGCCATATACTTACGTACAAATTATACATTAATTTCTAAACTGTGTTCGTTCTCTTGCCAATCTCACAAAAGTATCGAAACTGTATTCTCCTAGAATTCGATCTTTTCGTTATCGATTAACAATTAAAGGTTTTAGTTACTCTAGGAATTCGACTTTGTGCTTGTTTCGTGTTAAGTAACAGCTTTCGAGGCGGTCAATTACTTGCGTACGCTTGGAAAATTTATTTATTTTTGTACCTAATGTTAAATTACGATTGCAATATTGTTACGACGCAAATACACATTATTTAGAAATTTGGATATAGTTAAATTTGTGATGGCAGGCAAAACCCACTGTTTTTATTACACATTTTCTCAATGAACACATGCGCTTTTCTATTTGCAAATATGATAGAACGGTTAATGAGTTAAGCGCACATCTGTGAATCCAATTTTTGCGTATAATGTTTATATTTATTAACTGGACTTGTCTGTGCAGGGTCTCGCCTTAAAATCACCAGTGTGTTGAATGAGAAATTATTTAGTGAATGAAATTACAAAAGCGTTTATTGATCGAAAATTTCTCTTATAAATCTTACACTTGCCTTTGGAGAATAGTGCAATTCAAAGTGGAGGAAGAGTAAGAATTTGTAAAAATAAGGTCGAGAGTTTGGTGATGTGTTTAACGTGGTTGAAATGAAAACAAGAGTTTGTATAATGAACATACGTTTATAAATTATTCGAATATCTTCGTTCGACATTACATGCTACGTAGACATAATAATAGTATTGTCGTGAGAAACATTACAAACGCTTTTTCTCGTTTCGCGAGATGTTGAGGTAAGGAGCGAAGGAACAATCGGCCATCGACCGATTTCTTATTTTAATACTACACTTTCTAGCTACAAGATCGCATCTCTGTCCATATTTCTCTTTAAAGAAACAAAGTGCCGATTAGCGTAAACAATAAAGAAAGATTTTTGCTAACAGATTTCATATATTTCTTGTATAAAACCATTTTAGAAATCAAACTCACAGTAATTTTATCATAGTTATATTAAATGTGTGAAATTTTCATTCACGATTGCTACAGAATAAAAATCATTTGATTGATCATCATCGCCTGCAAATATGTCACATATCAAAACAACATTCGCTGTCTTTACGCAATTTTATGTTTAAATTAATATAAATAATTCGCAGTGAATCTGGTCGACGAGAATGCGATAGTATATCATTGTCATCGACGGTTTTTAATGGATGTCCCATGACACACTATGTCGGCTGACTCGTCGGAAAGAGACAAAGTGATAACGTCTAGTACGTGGAATGTCTTTTTTTATTCTATGTGTATGAACATTTGTGTTATATACATATATTATGCGTATCGTCGTCTCTATATACGATATATAAATACAACATTTAAATACATTATCGACAAGATTGTGGGATCACTCGACCGTGTAAAATGTTAAGAAACGTCCGCAAACGTAAATTATCTTTGGTGAAACGCGTTCGCACAACTATTCGCAAACGGTGCAGAGAACACGAGTATTTTTTGCACTGCGTCGATAATTGATACAAAATCCGTGAAAAGAAATGTTCATTTTTACAAATAAACTGCAGATACTCGTATGAATAAAAATTTTTTAATATCTGCATTAGTTTGTAATTTATTTGTGGCCAAGATAAGTTCTTCAGTGGTAAACATAGGACTAAAAATTTATTTACTGTTCATTAAGCACTATATTTGTTCATACAAGGAAACAAGGAAGTTATAATATATTATTGGACTCTATAGACATTTTTCATTTAATTTCTAAATGAAATAAAAAATTAAGTAGTCCAATAAAGTCATTGGATATCTCTCCATGTCATAAAGCGATTGTTAAACGAACATTATGATTTATAATTTCGGAATTTGACGCATGATTTGTATAAAAGTCAACTAAAAAGGTCATTACAAAAGATGTCGTTCGAATAAGAAATTCCAGTTGGGATAATGAGAACCGATCATATTTCCCATGGGTGCTCGCAAACGTTTGTTAAAACTATACGGTCCGTGGATACGTGGCCTAACAGGTGTTCTTGACAGCCTTGAACACGTTCTCTGTAAACTGTCCAACGATGTTACCCCTCGGATGATAACAGGCTACCACTACGCAACTGCCATCCCTTTTTGCCATTGCTATGCCCATCTCGGTGGTGTTCTTCCATACAATTTGCGTAAAATGACCTGTTACAAGAACAATTTATAAAGCGTCTAATTATCTGTCTTATTTACTGTTAAAAACTGCTCGGGATAAAATTGGACATGTAAAAAAGATATATATATATATATGTATACATCTTCCCAAGGTCATTATGTGGCAACGGGCTAACATATTTCAGTCTGCGGAACGTTATTAAAGCCAATATTGGGATTTCTTTTTATACCGCATTCTACGTACATGTATTTAGGACTTTCGGCTCGGTGCCAAACTTGTGATCCTTCTTTTCGGAATACCATTTCGAGACTACCTCCCGTGCCGGTACAATTAGCTTCGGATCAGAGCACTGCATCGAGTAGATGTTTTCCCCATAGGGAGACGATAATTGCGGGATCAGTTTGTTCGTGTTCAGCAACGTGTTCGCCCACGCCTGTTGATACAGAAAAATTTATAATCGAGCGTTGCTCTCGCGCCGAGTCATTCGGGCAATCTTGTAAAGAGTTCGGATAACAGAGGTTCCGCTAAATCGTGTATTACAGACGGGAATACAATCGAAAATGTATCGTGCTTGGACTCATTTCAATCACGATAATGTCAGGACTATGCTGGCGAACGTTTCATGAAAAAATAATCACATACAAAAATGTTATTTAAGTTTTTAAATAACAAAATCATGTCCCGAAGATTTAGTATACAGGGTGTCCCAAAAATGTTTTACTTCCTTGAAAGGCGTGATTCCTCAGGCCATATGAGGTCATTTTTTCTTATTAACGAAAAACAAGGACCAATCAGAGCGCTGCTACAGCGGACGG
>CM052114.1:3823618-3835185 GCA_028454245.1 Halictus quadricinctus | reverse complement strand
CTCGCGGTACTCGGCATGCTCGCCGCGCGGCAAATGCGATCGCCGCTCGCTTTTACTTCCTTCTTCCTACGAGCTGCCTCGACCACGGCCACGGTCGACCAGAAGAAAGGTTGCTCCATCCTCCTTTCTTGCTCTGCCTCGCGCCGACCGAGAATTTATTAACCCTTTACCGAGAGATTTAACGGTGAATGCACCGATGCCCATTGTTCTGTACGCGACCGTAAATTTGGAAAGTTGCGCGCCGTCTGCTTCGTGGTCTGCTACGTTTCTACACTTCGAACGCAGTTTGGTTAATCGTCTTTCGAGAGCTGCTATACCATAACGTATGCAGCCCGCACTTGTATTTGCAGAATTTTTGCGATATCGTGGAATCACCCATTGCGACCGTAATTTATTAATTCGAGATTTTACGATATACACTGACTTCTCGATATATGTCGCCAAGGCCTGCACGATAAACGTCGCGGAGTTATCCCCACTACCGCGGGGTATACCCCGTGAAGGTTCATAAAGCTCGAGAAGCCTAGGAGTGTAAACATAACACGGCTCGGGTATGTCTCCTGGACCATACAAGACGCAGGAAAGTCCCGTGTTGTTGACAATTATCGAGAATTCACTGTACTTGGGCTAATTTTGAAGCTTGAAGATTCTACTTGCGCGCGCCGGTGTTTATTTGTGCCCAAAATATTTTTTCCACCGAGGAACAAGAGGGATTTTTCAATGTACAGTCTTCACTCTGTATATGTCCCAAATGTCTAGCCGATAAAAGTCACAGAACTATCCCGACTGCCGTGGGGAGGCCAAGTGAGGGGCCAAGAAGATCGAACAATAGTATCTCCTGGCAGATATATGTCCGGATCAAACAATAGTGTCTCCTGGCCGATACATGTCCGTGGCAAGTCCCGTGTTGTTGACAATTATCGAGAATTCACTGTACTTGGGCTAATTTTGAAGCTTGGAGATTCTACTTGCGCGCGCCGGTGTTTATTTGTGCCCAAAATATTTTTTCCACCGAGGAACAAGGGGGATTTTTGAATGTACAGTCTTCACTCTGTATATGTCCCAAATGTCTAGCCGATAATAGTCACAGAACTATCCCCACTGCCGTGGGGAGGCCAAGTGAGGGGTCAAGAAGATCGAACAATAGTATCTCCTGGCAGATATATGTCCGGATCAAACAATAGTGTCTCCTGGCCGATACATGTCCGTGGCAAGTCCCGTGTTGTGGACATATATCGAGAATTCACTGTACAGAGTGAGACATACGATTTACATGCGTCAAATAAACTTTAGATTATGTGTCTAATAAGAGTGTCTTAAAAGTCGTTTGGATTAAAAGGCGGGCGCATGTCCCCCGTGAAAGACGCGCGAGACCGATGACTCTCGTTTTCAGAAATTCTGAAGGATGGACGAACTTTCTCTCGGCTTCGCGGCCGTTGCCTACATCAACACTCATTACTATTAAAACTAATTAGAAGGCCAACCATCGACCCTAACGAAGCCCCGAAAAGAACGATGACGTACAAATGAGAAAGAGAGGGGGGAACTTTTTCCGCCAAAAAATCGAACGAAGTCATCGTTTAATTTCTCATCGTTTGGCTTCATTGGAGCCGGTGTTTGGCCAGACTATAATTACTATTTCATACTATTAGGTGATTAGGTGAGAATACCTTTCGGGCGATAGCTGGTCGACAAAGCCAACCACCTTCTTTTTCGTTCCGTTTACGCTGAGCGAGGGCATACTACAAGGGGTAACGATTTACGACGTACACAAAACGATATTCGAGGGTTTAGTTTGACCCTCCGACGACGGTGGTTTGGGTCCATCTTGACCCAGAGTTGCAGACGTTTTATTCAGGTTATATTATTAAAGCAGCGAGTCGAAAATTATTAGCTTGTCGAGTGGTGGCTAATTTGTATCGAATCGAGTAAGAGTAATTGTGATTACTGTGGGTCAGTTTAGACCCAACTGAAGTGCACGTATCACTAAACTCATCCGCCGTTCGAGGGTTACGGGTCTTCCTACTTTGACTTTTGTTTCAGGAATTCAGAAAAATGAAATTCTTCGTCCGTACAACGATGTCACTTTTATTTATCATAATTTTTAAATATATCAAATGTTTAATTTTGATTTTGTAACCATCATGAATATTATGTTTCTTAATATAAGTCTCTCTGGTTGAATCGCCATGATCTTCGATAAAAATGATTATTTTCACATAAAATAAATCTCACTGTATTCTCCAAAGATTAATCAGCATGTCTACAAAGTTTGAAATTGTTCGTTAGTTTCATTTGAAAAAAATTCCTAAAGTTTGCCTCATTTTTCGACCGTCAAGGTAAGGAGACTCGGTTAAGCCATGTCCACACAATCTTAACTTGAACGTCAGCAGATTTATCTAGTTTTAGTAATGAAATTGTATAATACAGTGTTTACTCTATATATGTCCCAAATGCCTAGCCGATAAAAGTCCCAAAACGATCCCCACTGCCGCGGAGTATGCCCCGCGAGGAGCCATGAACCGTGGGCTCTAACTGTCCCTTTCTACATTCGGCGTGGATCAAAGAATAGTATCTCCTGACCGATATATGTCCAAAATGCCTAGACGATAAAAGTCCCAAAACGATCCCCACTGTTATGAGGTATATCCTGCGAGGGGCCATGAACCGTGGGCTCTAACTGTCCCTTTCTGCATTCGGCGTGGATCAAAGAATAGTATCTCCTGACCGATATATGTCCAAAAATGCCTAGACGATAAAAGTCCCAAAACGATCCCCACTGCCGCGGAGTATGCCCCGCGAGGAGCCATGAACCGTGGGCTCTAACTGTCCCTTTCTACATTCGGCGTGGATCAAAGAATAGTATCTCCTGACCGATATATGTCTAAAATGCATAGACGATAAAAGTCCCAGAACTATTCCCACTGTTGTGAGGTATACCCCGTGAGGGTCCATGAACCAAGGCCACTAGCTTTCCTTTTCTACGTTCAGCGAGGATCAAAGAATAGTACTTCCTGGTCGATATATGTCCCAAATGCCTAGCGGATAAAAGCCCCAGAACTATCCCCCTTGCCGTGTGGTATACCCCGTATGGAGCCATAACCCGAGGCCTTTAGCTGTCCCTTTCTACATTCGGCGAAGAATAATATCTCCTGGCCGATATATGTCCCTGGCTAGACCCGTGTTTTGGACATATATCGAGTAAACACTGTACTCAGTTTAAGTCTGCAGACTTTATGTCGTGTGATCAAAAGCTGCTGTGGATATGACTTTCGTGTTCAACATGTCCCGAGAGAAATTAATACATTCAGAATAAAGTGATCAAGTGATCAAGTGGTCAGTCAATTAGCGATCAATAAAATACGTCAAAACAAATTCTAGTTGTACGAAATCTGCATTTAACAATGCATATCTGAATTCGTGGCTTTCGTAGTCTCTGCTTTTCCAAATTTTGTATTTCACTATTCTTGTTTAGTAGAATTCAAACTAAAGAGGAATTATTAAAGAATCACACTAAATATAAAACAATGTCTTTAACACATATATAATTACGTATAATCATTTTACGAATGATTTATTCCAATTTCTATTTTGCTCGATTAATTTCAAACAACACTTGAAAGCCATAAATTATTCTGCGTTGTGCTATCAATAACAATTATTTGTTTGTGCGTTTAACTTCCTCGATTCACGATCGTCTATGGCTCGACAAACACTGACGATGCAACATTTGCACAGTGCAAACAACGCTGTGAAGAAATGAAAGTGAAGATGGCAGACGCACACAGTATGAACATATTCAACAGCATCGCAGTATAATTAACTGCATGGTAACAGTGCAAATCGAAGAAAGTTTTTAAGTTAATTCAATAATTTTAAGAGAATTTAAAATTGAATAGAACTAATAATTAGAGGAATCAATGCACGAGAATTTCAAGTTAAACACGCTCGTTGCAATATGCAACTCGCGAAATTATTCAGTTGCATAAGCAAGGACAGCATAAGTTGCATGTACAAGTAAAGAGGTCAGGCGGTAAGGGCAAGACCGTCAATCGAGTTCGATAAAAACGACTTTTTTGCCATTATTGGAAACGCTGCATTTATAATTAATCTGCAAAACGTTTGCTCGCGACATTTGCAACACTTTGTCGATTTTACTTAGCGTTGTATATTTGTATGATGAATATTTTATTTCACGTATTTGTGAGACCTGACCGAAATCGAAGAATATTTCATTGATATTTACTGATTTGTAGTTATGTACGTATTAAAAGACAATTTGCAACTTCTACGTTAGTATGTATTAGAATGTATTAGAATTTTCTCTCAGGACATTCGAATCTAACGTGTAAATATGTGTAACTGTATTTATATATCTACATGTAAGAAAATAGAATTCACATGTGTGAGGGAATGATTAAAAATTGAAAAAATTATAGTGAATGTACATGTACATGGGTAATAATTTCCACGATTGGACAAAAATATGGATTACGTCTCGTGTAATTTATTTATTGTTAATAAAAAATTATTTATCATTAATTGAAGAAGGTTTGGAATGGATAGTTCAGAATGATCAAAGGATTAGAATTCTAATGAATTAAATAAGGGTCATGTAAATAAGGCCTGGACAAGTGGTGGCTCGCGAGCCACATACGAGTTTTCTTCCCACTCCTTAGACCCCCCACCATGCTCCTATGAAGTGTGGGAGAAAGGGGCGGGGGTCTAGGAACCTATACAGTCTTTACTCGATATATGTCCCAAATATCTAGCCGATAAAAGTCCCAGAACTATCCCCACTGCTGAGGGGTATACCCCGTGAGGGGCCAAAAAGTACTGTATCAAAGAATAGTATTTTCTAGCCGATACATGTCCCCCGGTAGACCAGTGTTGTGGACATATATCGAGTAAACACTTTACGTATAGGAGGTTGTCTCCAGGAAAAATGGAAGCACGGTAGGGGAATATGAAGTGGCCAGTGGTGGGGGAACTTGTGCGGTAGTGGGGGTCGTGAAGCGACGGCGGAGAAGAAGTTGCCCAGGCCAGATGTAAATAATACACTATCGTTATTTGTTCTATAGTTATTTGTTCTATAGTATAGCAAATAAATGACAGGGATAAATCTTTATAATGTGATTTATATGGTGCCCTACGGAATGTAATTGATTGTTACTTAATTGGTACAAAATAATCGCAATATACGAGGACAATGTTAAAGAATTATTTGTTAGGGTTAATAATTAAACAATGACGAGACGTCAGTAATTATTCCGTAATTATTGATATTGTAATTGAAATACGATTAACCTGAAGCACTATTTAACTCCGTTCATCGAAGAGCAACAAATGTCATGCTTAGTTAATGTTCAGGCAACAGTTGTTTTCATAGTAACAAATTGGAAATGTTCTAATATCAATTGTATTTGAATCATGCAACTCCAAATGATCTTGACAATGCTTGACAATGAACAGATCTAAACATCAAATATCCCATCTCTTACCAGCAATGTACTACAGAAGAATAATATCAATTATTTTAACAACAAGATATTCTAATTGATCTCAAGTATACAGTGTGTCCGAATTATTTCCGCAAAAAGTATAATTATTTGTTAAAAAGGCCCTCGATCAGTTTCATCTTTATATATTTTTATTCAATTGTCATCAGTTTGTTCAATTGTCATCGATTCAAACACACTGTAAACAGTTATGATTTACACTTACAGAAACTGATGTACAATGAAAATGTATGTCCATATATGCTATTGTATACTGTGTGTTCTATCAGGATCTAAATGAACGAAAAATCTGTTGAAACTTCACTAAACTTCTTACTGTTCTGGCAACTAACTAAACACAAGATTATGTTTGTATAAAGTCAAAATTAACAACAATGAGCATACATCAATTATTTTTCAATCTTGAAATCCTTACCCAGAAACGAATGATATGTTCTCCGCAACGCTTCTAAAAATCGTATACGTTAATCGATCATGTTAAAGTCTTGGATAGTATAATATTTTGTTGCCATAAAGCATCGTAGCTAAGAGAGAGAAATATTGATTTCGTACGTAATATTTATATTTACAGATTCGAAATTCATAATTAATAATAGTTAACTTTTTATTGAATTTTCAACCCTTTTCTGTCTTTTTTATCGAGTCCATTCGCAATTTTAACTCTTTAATATTAAGATTGTACAACATTTCTAGACTCGCATTGGGTATGTCAATACAGTGATTTCTCGATTTATGTCGCCAAGGCCTGGATGATAAACGTCGCGGAATTATCCCCACCACCGCGGAATATACCCCGTGAGGAGCCGCATAGTTCACATGAGTGTAAACATAATACAGATCGGGAATGTCTCCTGGACGATACAAGACGCTAAAAAGACCCATGTTGTTGACAAATATCGAGAATTCACTGTACATGCTTATCTTGAACAAAATTTCAACTTCTAATGATGATAACTTCGTTAAGAAAAATAGTACAACGATAAACGTAGGCTCATTTTAAAGCTTGAAGCCTCTACTTATTCACCAAATCATTCCCTTTTGCCAAATGAAATTTTTCACTATGTAACAGACGGAAAACTGAAGGCATGATTATTCAAGCTTCAATATGAGTCTCAGTTTGTCACTGTAATTTTTTCTTTATCTTTTCGCGAATGGGGAAGTTAGGGTTCAAACACTTTCCAGATTTATCATAGTAAATTCTGCTTGTTGGAGGGGACATGGATAGGCGTCCCGTCGAACATACCATTTTTACACACGTCCCAGGAAGTTAGGGTTCCCTTACTAGTCGCTTCCGATCATTCAGAGAGAAAACGATACATACCTGTTCGACTTTGGCGTAACGATGTCTCTGGTTTCGGACGTGTATTTCCTTTCAGCCCTACCGCCGTTGAAAAGCTCGACGGTTTCCCTGGTTACCGTTTCCAGAAGAGGTTCGCCACCCCTTCGGCCCTTGCTGAAGGTCCTTTGATCCGTTTTACGGACCATAACCACCCTCGACAGGGGTTGATTGAATTCGTGGCCGTGCATCGTTGGCGGGATCATCGCTAACGACTGCGAGAGGGGCCCGCCTATACGGGGGGACCTGAAACAAATTATTTTTATTACGTTACTGGCACATCGTCCGTCAAATTTTGCAGATTCAGATCTTAGGGTGAGCAAAATAGTACTTGTAATAGAAAGTAGTATATAGTTTATTTTATTTTTAAAGCATACCTATAATCATGCAAATAAATTATTTTATTTATTAGAAAAAGTTTTTGAAATACTATTTTAGAATAGTATCTTATTTACAAAATATTGAAAATAGTGACACTTATTTTGTAGGACTGTGTAAAGTAGTATTAATGTTATTGTAATGTTATTACGACATTGTTGTCTGTTTATCAACATGTTACATACAAATATTCGTAATTAAGCTACAAATAATACTTTGTTAACTATTACAGTGTCTTACATTCGCACAACTCATTTTCATTGTAAAGAAATATTTGAAATACAACAGCAAAATATTTTATTTTATGTATCTGGTTATCAAAGTAAAAATATTTTATTTGCCGAAATTTTTCGCTCCATTTAAAGTAGTATTTTATTTGAACCACATTAAATTATACTATTTAAAATAGTATTGTAAATATTTTCTCTCGAAATTTTAATGAAATAGTATTTTAAATATTTTTTCTCGAAAAACTGGGGGCCAAAGATAACCAGTAACCCCGCAGGAATTTTTATGAAAAAGTCAGTGGTAAATTGTTGTTAACGCTAATCCTACCGAGCCTTAAAAGTGACTAATACATGTTGTCTTACAAAAATGACGAGATTGAATTTATTTGGATTTTGTGCGGTTCCTATTATAATACATGTCCTTTTAAATATATCTATTTAATCATTTCCCACGAAAGCATCTTTACAATTTCAGTAAAATGAAATAAAAATAAAAATTGTTTGTGTAAAATAAAAATTGTTTGTATATGTTTCGTGGTACGGGGGATACACGCGTATTTCTTTTCTCAGTTAAAAAAATTGCAACGTATTATTAAATTCTTTACGGTTTTTGTTAATACCCATCAGTGTAATGCCGGATCAGGGGCTCAGAGTTTGGTTACCCCGTTTTTGTATGTAGCGTCTGTTCACCTTTTAGGGTCGCGAGCGATTACTATAAACAGGTCCTTCAACGTTTCTTTGGCAATGTAAATATTTTGAATAATGGCCTAACAGTTTTGAACGGCGCCGCGAAGTCGCCAGTCGAGTGCTAACCGCTGACAGTGTGCCTATGGGAGCATCGAGGCACGAAGGTTTTAGTTACAATGTTTACTCTATATATGTCCCGAATACCTAGTCGATAAAAGTCCCAGAGTCCCGAGGCCTCTAGAGCTTCGCTGTACTTTTCTACGCTCGGCGTGGATCAATGTATCTCCTGGTCGATACTTGTCATTGGGCAGACCCGTGTTTTGGACATATATCGTGTAAACACTGTACGTACGCCTGCGGAAAGGTCAGGGAGGTCGAAGTGTTCGTGTTGTGAGAAACTGGTGTGTGAAAGTGTAAAAGTGCATAAACTCTGAGAAGACTTATATTTAATTTCAATTGTTTAAAATGGATGCTGTTCCTGGAGGTACGTAAAATATTCACGTGCACTATATATTTGTAACGGAACCTACTAATTTTTCCCAAAACAATAACAGTGAACACGACAGATAAATAATACGTTTTTTCAAAATTTTTTTAAATCCGTCCACTGCTGTAAATCGCGGCTACTAACACACACACACACAAGTCTCCTAAGCAGTTTTTCTACCATCCTCTTACGTAACGGAACAATTCTCGCGCCCGCAGAACACATTATGCATACTACTTTGTCGATGTTCGTAATACATACTCGGTTTGCCTAGCAAAAGTTTTTTTCTTTCGCGGAGCGCTGTAAAAGTTTGTTAATTAATTGCACGGTAAATCCCCGGGTGCATCTGGGAGATCATGCAGCCGGTTAAACTTCTCGTGTCTAAAACTCATTAGCTCGAAACCGGTAACCGTTAACCCGTCGTTAAACTCTTCGAAAATGGCAGTAACACACGTGTCCCTCGGACTCGCATTTCGCGAGCAATTAAACTCGAATTTCTCTCGGTGGAACACGTTCGACGGATCAAGTAGTTCCGAACGGTGACAATTTTTTTCTGTTTTTATTTTTTTTTTTTGTGGACAAAAAATTGCACTGAACAAAAATGTGTCGGAATATAATGGGCACAACGGCGACCGAGCCAGACGATACTGTCGGAGAAATTGAAAATCGTTGATTGACCGATGTTCGGCTCCGTTGAACAGGTAAAAGCAAGACTTGTTGATTCTGCAGCGAATAGCCTAGCGATTATGGGCGAAGAAAGCGTATTTCGTGAACTCGGTGGTTCGTACACCCCGTGTGACAATTATTTGAAACACCATAGAAAACCGCAGCAATGCAAGACGCATCTGAGAGCACACTAGAATTTTCTATTTTGTCCTTGAAATGTATACTCTCAGAATCGGTCCCTCAAATATTTATTATAGCGCGTTGTTGAACAATATCTCAACAAATAAACAAATGGTACGCAGAAAGAAGAAATTTTTCCACGCACAGAAACGGTACAGTACATACAGAGTTTACTCGATACATGTCCAGAACACGGGACTAGCTAGTGACATATATCGGACAGGAGATACTTTCTTTGATTCATGCCAAACGTAGAAAAGGACAGCTAGAGACCTTGGTAGATGGTAGTGGGGATAGTTCTGGGGCTCCTATTGGTTAGGTATTTGGGACGTATACAGTAAATTCTCGATATATGTCAACAACACGGGCCTTGACAGCGTCCAAAGGACATACTCGAGTCGTTTTATGTTTACACTCCTCGTGCTTCGTGGCCTCTCACTAGGTATACGTTTATCATATACGACGTATATCATACAGGCCTTGGCGACATATATAGAGAGATCACTGTATAGAGTAAACACTGTATTAGTGTTTTATAGTATTGTCGTTTACCATAGATGCGAGTAAAACCTCTGTTATGGGAGCAGAGACAATGGCTTAATTATATTCGATTTGTTTTAACTAATTTCTCAAATTCGTTATAATTAAGAAAACGTGACTTGATATTTTCGTGGGACAGTTACCGTTTCGATCGATCAGTATAATGTCCCCAGGTTTAGTCTAGTAATAGAAATGATTTCAGTCGAACGTGCACACCTGTTGCAAGCCTAATCGCCGAAGATAAGATCAGGGAAACGATTGACCAAGCGTATGCAAAAAGAACGATCGCGTTACGTAAAACGGTTGGTTTTCATTGCCGCGGAAAAACGACCGGCATTGCTTCAGTATTTCCGAAACATGGTTAAATCGAGCACTAAAAAATACTTTACGTTGCTATTCGCTCTTTAATAGCCATGCACGGAGATTCCTATGGTGTACAACGGTAGCACCGTGTAGTTTTTCCATGGTGTAATCCTCCCTCGTTATTTAAAACCTTTGGCAAAAATTCTTAACCTCTCATGTTCGACGATCGATAAAACGACTTTAAAAATATTAGAATCCGTTATTTTGACGGGTCCCGTAAATCTAGTGTTAAATTGCGAATATTGAGATTGTAAAAATGCATCGATGAGCAATTATTCAACAAACTGATTTCTTTGGTTATATATTATTAAAAAAATGGCTACAAATTTTGATAGATACATTGATGTTATTTTTATAAAACAATGTAAAATAGTAATTTTTAGTGCTCCGTAAACCTAGTGTTAAAAAAGTTGTATATCAATTTTTAAGATGTCGTTGGAAAGAGGAAGTTTCAATCTTCAAATCAATGGTGGTCGCGGAATAAATTTTTAAGTTTTTCTCAAACGTTCGAATGTATTGCATTTTCGAGAAAATTGCTCTAAAAGTGTTATAATAATAAATAAATGTAAATTTATTTTTGAGAAAAGAATTTTTGAGAATCGGTTATTCAATGTTCAGATATTTCTTGGATTTTGTAGTATTATATTAATCGTGCATTGGACAAAATCGGTAATGGCATAAGATACGACAGTTTGCCTGAAATTTTTAAATAGAAAGCAAACGTTCACTATAATATGCGTGTGCACGCAGCGAACGTGCTCCAAAAACTTCGCGCATGCACAACGAGCGAACATAAAACTGTTCTAGCCGCGTTAAGCTCAATTAAACGTCAGAAAAACAGCAACCATAAGCACACACAGAAATACTTTCGACAGTTCTACATAGTTTGCTTCAAGAGAAATGCACGATGCAGTGTCGGCATTCAAAAGGATCGAGGCACGATCGACTAATTTCCTCTTCGGGAATTATGCTTTTCGGATTCAGGAGTGATCAATTTCTTCATCTTTCTCGAATTTCCCACAATCAACACAGAAAACAATTTTCCCTAAAAATCCACAATGTATCAATCACTATCATTCAGAAATTCTGGTTAATATCGGTCGCACATACTCCCAAGGAATTCAAATCAAAGGGGCACAGAAAATTGGATAAAATTCCCATAATCCACGGGGAAAATAATTTTC
>CM052114.1:3806139-3823518 GCA_028454245.1 Halictus quadricinctus | reverse complement strand
GAAATATTCAACCTTTCGTTGTAACGTGCACTTTACTCGTCTGCTCGTGCTCGCTTATTTCCGACGTATTTATTATGTAACTGAATTTCCAGGCTACTTTTCAAGTGATATCTCACTGTACCGATTAATAATAACACGCGGTGGAAGATGACACACGCGATAACCGCAAATCGAGTGAAAACAATCGCATATATGTTGAAAACAATGCAAGCTCGCTGATAAAACGTAAACAATTTTATGAGGTTCTCTAAAAATGTTGTTTAATATGATCACTGTACAAAAGTAAATTCACGAAGTAAACGGGCGATTTAGAGCTACACAGGCTCACGAAAGTATTCGAATGCCTCTTAAAACGGTATAACTTCTTTTTAATTGGTCCAAACGACCTGAATTGTTTTGAGCAATTAGAAGAATTGGTTTACCGAATGACGTGCAAAAAAGAGTTCGAACAAGTTACAATTGGTAAGAATCACATGAGAAAATGAAAATGGCACTTTTTACTTGAGCCTGTACTTTTTTATTATATAACTTTTTTGTTTGAGCCTGTAACGAAAATTTAAAATATACGTTTTGTAGATCTATGTTACCTATACACACACGGAAAATTTCATCGAAATCGGTTGACACAGCTAAAAACGGCACACATCGAGAGATGTTAGAATTGACAAAAACTACTACTTTTGTAACTCGTGTGTATATTAATCGATTTCGATGAAATGTTCAGCATGTGTACAACTGACATAGATCTACAAGACGCATATTTTAAATTTCCATTACAGGCTCAAATAAAAAAGTTATATAATAAAAAGTATAGTCTCAAGTAAAAAGTGCCATTTTTATTTTCCCATGTAATTCTTACCAGTTGCAATTTTTTCAAAATTTGTTTCGCTCATCTTCTGGAAAACCAATTCCTCTAATTGCTCAAAAAAAGTCAGGTCGTTTGATCGAATTTAAAAAAAGTTATACTGTTTCAAAGGCCATTCGAATGCTTTCCTTCGAATGGTCCTGTTATCAATTTTCCTGTTATCAAAACGCTCGCGAGTCCTGGAAAAGAGTTCGGATGATCGAGGTGTTCGAGGAAAAAAGAAAGAAAGAAATCCAACGTGTCCAATATCCGCGGAACTGGCCTAAACGTTCGCAACTGTTGACCGCGTGCCGCGCGAGCAGCCCGCGTGGCCGGCGTTTCTATCAAACGGTAGTATTAATAGCGTTTCTCAGCGGTTCATCCAGGAACGATTAAGCGGCGCTTAATCAAAACTGACGTAACATCGGTTGAACGGTCGGCAAAACGACGGCGGAGAAGATCAACCCCGCCACCGTCAAGATTTATCGTTCTCGCGAGAACCCGAATTCTAGTGGAAGCTAGCACACCTTCTCCGGAGCATCTTAATTGCGCTTGCCCGCGAGCCGTTGTCCCCATTAACCCTTTCGCTGCCACGCGAATTTTTGAACTCGCACAAGTGGGCTACAATACAAATTTTATATTAAAAATTTTATAATAGCAAAGAACTGTGAAATCCAGTGATTTCTCGATATATGTCGCCAATTCCTCGATGATAAATGTCGCGGAATTATCCCCAATATTGCAGGTTATACCCCGTGAGGGCTCCCACAAAAGAACTGTGAAATCCAGTGATTTCTCGATATATGTCGCCAATTCCTCGATGATAAATGTCGCGGAATTATCCCCAATATTGCAGGTTATACCCCGTGAGGGCTCCCAGAAACTCGAGAGGCCTCGGGCGCCGAAGAGTGTAAACGTAACACGAATCGGGTATGTCTCCTAGAGAATTCACTGTATATGTCTCAAATGCCTAGCCGATAAAAGTCCCAGAACTGTCCCCACTGCCTTGGGGTATACTTCGTGAGGTGCCACGAACCGAGGCCTCTAGTTGTCCTTTTCTATCTCCTGGCCGATATATGTCGCTAGCTAGACCCGTGTTGTTGACATGTATCGAGAATCCACATGTATATTAAAATAACGATACAATCTTGCCGATAACAGCTCTGTAACCTCTTCCGTTTTATATCAAACGTATTCGATTTTCCGTTGGATTATTTTTGTCATGCTGAAAAAAGATTGTTTAATTTTCGCTAATTAGTGGAAACGCTGTTGCATCGAGGAGGAGCATTGTTCAGTCGAACAATTGATCCGCAGAGATAAGATCTCGCGTGTTCGCGTTCGTGTGCTGTTAAACGGGGACTGATAAGTGATTCGCGGCGTGCCCGATGCTAAGATGGCGCCTACGACCCCAGGGGTTATTGCTATTAGCTGATGAGCGTGAGCACGCTAAACGAATACCGCATTCATAACGCCCCGTGACCACCGGGCACTCGAGAATCTGGCCTGCGGCCACATAACTCCGGTTTTTCCTGTAAAACCCTGTAAATCGAAGAACAAGAAGAGGATCGATCCACCTCCCCAGAATGCACCGCAAGTATGCAGAACGCTGGACGAAAGAGTCCTCCGAGCACTCGGTTGAATTATAACCGTGATAAATTTCGGTTTTATAACAAACCCGCGCCGGATATTAGGGCCCTCCGCGCGACCAGACATCCTGGATCCTCTATTTGCTTGGATTGCTTCGGCTGCCAAGTGACCTGGAAACTGTCCGCAAACTGATTTCGTGAAGTATTGTTCGGTTGATGGAGAAGAAGGGATCCGGGGAGGGGGAGCAAATTGCTGCCTGATCAACGGACTCGTTCCAGGCTGAAGCAACTTTTCCGGCTGAGTCGCTCGGAATTTGGTCCTCCTTAAATGTTGAATAAAGACAGTTCTAGGGTTCTCGTTGCTCGTATTCAGGGTACAGTAATGTGTAACTATACGTGGGAAATTCGGGACCGAAATGTCACTTATATCCTGTACAACCGTTATCTATTGATCTCTTGTTGCGCAGCGTTGGATGTAAAAATTGTTATAACTTCTTTGTCGTTAATTATATCTTTCGGAAACTTTCACCGACATATGGGGGACATTCTTCCGGTTAAAATGAGCACAAACACGATACCATTTGGATTGTAGTTACCTGTGTAATCCACGCGAAAGTAGAACCTCTACTATCCGAACTGGTCTGTGGGGCGCAAGCGTTTGGCTAATAGAACAGTTTTCTGGTTACAGTGTTGGAACAAATCATTGCTGTTCTGCATAATAGTGGAATATATGGTTTAAGGTTTGAATTTTTGGATTTTGCAAATGAAAGTAAAGTTGTTATTGTGATGAGTGTAGAATGCGCTTCGCAGCCGTCGAAACGAAAAGGTTAAGAGGCTCGCCTCTTAATAACCGTTTCGAATCGTTTGCCGTCGCGCCAATTTTAGTATACCCCTCGCAAACTAAAAATGAGATGGTGGAATGTGCGAAGCATCCATCGACAATGCTCGGAGGTGTCCCCTTCTCGGTACGGTTCAGAGAATCGATTTTCGAGTTTCGACTGCTAATATTTGCTGGAAATGCATAAAATTTAATTTTATATAAATTTTCATTAACATCAGTTGTCATTAAGCGAACCGCACCAGCAGGCCCTCGAGTCGCTATATACCATCCAACAAATTATTTTTACATGGTCCTCTAAATTTTCCCCGAGAGTACCGCAACAACATGAAACAAATTAGCGATACAAATCTCTGCTATAGTCTCGTCAATCACGTCGGGAACACGTTCATCAGCCCGAACAACCGTTCCTGCGGTTTCATTCTCGATACTCCGTACAATTCCTTGGTATATCGTGTGCGATATTTGACGCGACGGTAACGACTGCATAATTCAGACCGTGTCCCATAAATTCGTGGGTGTCGTCTCAGTGTTTCGGGGGATCGGTGGAGCAAGCGCAAGAGAGTTCGGATACGCGAGTCCCCCATAAGCGGGATTCCGCGTGGCGGCGCGTCGCGTGGCGTCTTCGTCGTCCAGCGGGAATTTCACGGGGGACGAAAACACAAAGAAAGTCGCGAGGAATGCCGGGAGTTCCAGACGCGTAAATCGCTCAGCGCCTCTCCTGCGCATAGGTGAACACCGACGGATAAATATAGACCCCCGGTCCAGAAATATGTCTTTCAGCCTGCACTTAAAATCGTCGCTTCCGCCGTGCGCGCGACCGAGACTTCGTTACCTTTAGGGCTGCCATACTAACCCCCGAGTGATCATGCTCGTGTGATCCTTGTGTGTACAGGGCCTCTTCGGTTTCCTTACCCGTGTGCGAAGACCCCCGCCAATATCGCTCCGGCGAGAGCGAAGACATAAACAAGTAGGCGACAGTTACGGACGCACAATAGTTATGCAAAATTGACGTTACTATGCAGGATAACGGCGATCGGACACCATAGGCTGAATCTACATGGAAAACTTGATCGAAAAGCAAGAATAACGTTTTTTCGTGCGAAGCTTCGTTTAAAAGTAAATCGATGTTGAAGGTAAGGTACCATTTCGTTGACGATTGGTACCCTTTTTTCCAAGTATGCGTACGTCACGAAGAGTAACTATTCGAATTAAGTGACTGTGCATATTCAGCACGCTTTTCCGATGAAAATGAGTCCAAACACGACACAATTCGAATCGCGTTTACTCGCCTAATCCTCGAAATTGTAGAACCTCGATTATCCGAACTGATCGGAAGAACTTTCGAAACAGCTACCCAGCTGCATTTTCGCATTATTTCGATCCTTTAATTAACGAAACTTGGATAGGTCAAACTGGTCACAGTGATTATCACTTTAACCGTTTACCATCCGTCGATGCTAATAACAATTGATTTCTATCAATATATTGTTATAAAGTGTTTGTCCGAGCATACTATCCCCAGTAATGAAACCGCAAACACGATTTTCGGGTGTGTATTTCTCGGAAGGACGTGCCCGCGACATGACAGTTTGAAGAAGCAACAGTTCGCAAGTTCGTCGTAAGTTCCGAGCTACCGGGGCAAATTGCATTACGATGGATTGATCGAGTTTCGTTGACCACGGTCGGAAAGGTTTCACCGTGAAATTGCACGTCGCAGACCTTCCCCAGTGAACTTTCGCGGAGGTTGACCCAGCTGAGACGAGATTGATTAGGCGTGAATCATTCAAGCTGAACTCTTCGACCTGAAAAAGTAAGACTGTCATTCAAGAAATTTATGAGTAAATTTAATCTACAGGGTTTATTCGATATATGTCCAAAACACACGCTGAACTCTTCGACCTGAAAAAGTAACACTGTCATTCAAGAAATTTATGTGTAAATTTAATCTACAGTGTTTACTCGATATATGTCCAAAACACGGGTCTAGCCAGGGACATGTATCGGCCAGGAGATACTGCTCTTTGATCCACGCCGAAGGTTGTGGGGTAGTGGGGATAGTTCTGGGACTTTCATCACCTAGATATTTGGGACATATATAGAATAAACACTATACAGGGTTTCCCAAAAATGTTGTACTCCATTGAAAGGGGAGGTTACTGGGGTCATTTCAAGCAACTTTTTCCTTTGCGAAAATCTTCTCCGCGGCTTTGTTTAGGAGTTATTGATGAAAAACATGGGCCAATCACAACGCGGCTACCACTGAGCGCGACGTTGGCATTGGCGGAGCCGGAATCCGGCCGCCATAGCCGCGCTGTGATTGGTCCGTGTTTTTTGTTAATAACTCCTTAACGAAGCCGCGGAGAAGATTTTCGCAAAGGAAAAAGTTACTTCAAATGGCCCCAGGAACCTTCCCTTTCAAGGAAGTACACTTTTGGGATCACCTGTATATTTCTGTAAGTAGGTGATTTCCTCAAAAAAATAGTTGGGAAGAATAACATTTTTATTTTATTTCTCCGCGATAAATCTCTCCCAGTCTATCAAAGAAATTTCTCACAAAAATTGTGTAGGAAAATGGCAATTTGCGTAAAGATCCACGGTGTACTGGTGGCATTAAAAATGTTTGGAAGTGCTACGGGTTGAAGTTGGAAAGTGCTACGGGTTGAAAAGAAGAAATGCATTTTTAACTGTCAGGAACGAAACCGTTGTTGCAAGCGAAGCAGCAGTTACTCGCTGACATCGATCGACGCGGGATGAACTTTCGCAGGAAATTGTGGTCAAAATAGGATTACATTTATCAAGACAGATGGTCTGGTAGCTGTACTATTTGCCGCATGAAAGGCCCACGATTCCTAATCCCGAAGCTTGCTTGCTATAAGATAAATGGGAGCTCGCTCATTATTGGAATTGGTTGCCAGTTCGCGGAAGGGAACGGTCAATCGATTCGATGCGGTAACCTCGATGAAAATTCAGCGGATTAAAAAAGGAAGTCATCCTACACGCGAAGCATGACGGGTCGGTTTCAATTAACCTTCAATACAAGAAGGAAAGAAAGGTCTGATTTAATTACTAAGTCGGTGATTGGGCTTAACCGTAACGGCGACGGACGTTCATCGGTCGCGTGGGATTCGGGATTATGTTCTGGAACACACAAGCTGTGTCGACGGAGACATCCTTAAACTGGAGAACAACTTTTTTTTTTAAATGTCGTCCCGACCAGTTGATTCGTTTCGAGAAGGTAGAAGGATCGGTATACAGTTTTTATTTGATATATGTCCACAACACGGGTCTATCCAGCGACATATATCGGCTAGGAGATACTATTCTTTGATCCACGCCGAACGTAGAAAAGGATAGCGAAGCTTCTGGGCCCCTCACAAGATATACCCCGCGGCAGTGGGAATACAGTGTCTACTTAAATCTGATAGGCGACATATATCTGCTAGGAGATACTATTCTTTGATATACTGCCGAACGTAGACAAGGACAGCGAAGCTTCTCGACCCATCGCGGGGTATACCCCGCGTCAATGGGGATAGTTCTTGGACTTGTATCGGCTAGATATTTGGGACATATATCGAGTAAATACTGTATATCCCGCGGAGGTGAGGATAATTCTGGGACTTTTATCGGCTAGATATTTGGGACATATATCGAGTAAAGACTGTATGTTCCGCGGCAGTGGGGATAGTTCTGGGACTTTTGCCAACTAGATATTTGTGACATATATCGAGTAAAGAGTGTACTACGGTTGGCGAGTGTAAACGGCTGGCGAAGAACTCATTGAAACTTAGTTCCCCGTTGTTTCCACAATCGGGCTTTCCACGATTCTACTGTACTGTAGCAGGCAGACTACGAAATTTCCTCTAACGAGGCGCTAATTAACATTCGTCTAGAATTAATTACGCGCAAGCGTGTTTATACCCCATAACTGGCGAGTGTTGGCTCACCATTAAACAGTCTGATAAGAACCATATATATACGGGTCTCGACCGCATAAAACAGTTTGGAATTTCCACCCTGACGCATCGCACGAAACGATAGCAGCGGTTTCGTGTCAGCCACGGGAAAGTAGCGACGTTACGCGAGATCCATGGTCATTAACTCCGGTGAAAAAGTTGCTCGTTGCTGGCATCGTGATCGCATAATATTCCACCGTTGAAAATAAACCATCGTCTGACCTGATTATGATGACTTCAATCGGTCGACCGAGTTCGTACAACTTCGAGGATTTATGCGAACCTGGGAAGGGATCGGTTCTCGTGTCAATCAATGATACGTCGTTGGTCGCTTTCACTATTGTTGTATTACAATCTATAGAATTTTAAATGTAATATATTAGAAAGAAACAACACTGTTTTCTCTATATATGTCGCCAAGGCCTGGATGATAAACGTCGCGGAATTACCGCAGGAGACACCGAGGGGTGTAAACATAACACAGCTCGAGTACGTCTTCTGGATGATACGCGACGCTGGCAAGACCCGTGTTGTTGACATATACAGTGAATTCTCCATATATGTCAACAACACGGGTCTTAAGCAGGGTTATGTTTACACTCCTCGGGGTCCAGGGCCCCTCGAACTTCGGGGCCCTTCACAGGATATACACTGCGGTAGTGGGGATAATTCCGCGACGTTTATCATCGAGGCCTCGGCGACATATATAGCGAAACCACTGTACCCCGCGGTATCGGAGATAATTCCGGGACGTGTATCATCCAGGCCTTGGCGACATGTATGGAGAAATCACTGTACCCCGCGGTAGTGGGGATAATTCTGCGACGTTTATCATCCGGGCCTTAGCGACATATATAGAGAAATCACTGTACTGAAAGTTCATAAAATTCTTCTCTGACGAAGGAAACAACGCAACAACGCTGCATTGGATGCAATGATTTTCAATTTAAAATATATTTAATAATTGTTTCACGGAGAAAATTGCATTAGGTAAAGTGCAAGCGGAGTTTACATGCAATGTTGCAACGCTTAGGGACCGTCGTCGACGATCCCGGAGTTCTATGGATTCTAATCTCGCGAGCGCATCGACAAGTTGCACGACCTTTCGCAGCAGGATTCATCGGGATGCAACGGTCCCGCCGAGGAAGACCTTTTCTCATTCACGTTTTCTCAGCTCTAACGAGCATCCATTTACACGAATGTTGCGTCACACGGCGACGTTAATGTCGTAACCACGTTACAGATAGAATTAGAATCCATTCTAAGGTAACCGGAGCTGTTTTATCTCGATGGTCAGGTAAGTGTTGCTGAAAGTATTTACACCGTTCGAGGACAATAACTCGTATACCCCCGCGGTACATGTGTTGTAACGAAAAATACTGTAACACGACCGGCCTCGGTGTGCTTCGATACTAAACACTTCGCGCTAATAAGCTTAAACAATTTCAAAATACAGTACCGATCTGAAAAGAACAGTCGATTCTTGAAAAAAAAAAACTGTCGAGATCAACTGTCATATTTTCGTCAAAAAAAAAGGTATAGCAATAAACACTATTTTTAGCATGATACACTAGGTGTGGAAAACTGAAGACAGTTGTCTTGAGAATCAGACGTATTAAAACGTCTGTAAAAATTTCAGAAAATTTTTCTCGCGAATCAGTTCACCATAGATTTTAAGATTAAAGTCTCCCCTTTACAAGGAGCTCTTAAAAATTGATCTACGATTTTTTTTGGCCGAGTTATCGAGCTCCGAACAACGAAATATGTACAGGCTCTTTTATATAAGACACATCAAGAGGGCTTTATGTCACCGAACTTGTTTCTTGTTTTTGTTCCATGAAAAAGCTAAAAAAAAATCGTACGACTTTTTTTGAGATCTCGTTGTAAAGAGGAAGCATCAAGCTTCAAATCCACGGTAAATTAATTCCCGAAAAAAATTTTTCAACGTTTTGGCAGACGTTCGAAATTGTAGCTTTCGCAGAACGAGGTTCGTTTGGGGGATCCCGGGGGTTAAACCGTTTACCGGTAGCGTAGTGTATACATAGTACCTAGTACAATGTGATACGTCATTCTGGACGGAATGCCGGTTTCATTCTCGAGGCAAACCAGCTGGGTACATCTAATATTGCTTTGAAATTTATCAGCAGGTATAAATGTAGGTCAGCCAGCGAGAGCACTTGCAAGCGGTGGCTCCGAAGCTGGGCCGATTTTTCTGAACTCACTATAACCGGCTCGCGACTATGACTTTCCCCGATTGACCTCGCGACACATTAGCGACACTGGTCGCGAAACGCGTTGTCATTGTTCCAATATAATGGTTATGTCGAACAGCAGTTTCGCAAACGAAATTAAAGAAGCGCTGAAAATTCAAACTCGATCAAATGGCAACGAAAAATATTATATATTATATATATTATACATTGTATATTATGTATTCTATATTCTGTATTCTATATTCTATATTCTATATTCTATATTGTATATTCTATACTCTATTTTCTATACTCTATTTCCTATACTCTATTTTCTATACTCTATATTCTATACTCTATATCCTATACTCTATATCCTATACTCTATATCCTATACTCTATATCCTATACTCTATATTCTATACTCTATATTCTATATTCTATACTATATATTATATATTATATATTACATATTATATATTATACATTCTATATACATATAATAATACTATAATACTATGATAATACTATATATAAAATATTATGTATATATACATATTCGTGACATTTTTCCGACTAGTCATTCGAAAATTTGACACAGTGGTCCGTTTACCGTAGAAGTCAAATCTTTGACTTCGAAATCCAAACTTCTGATCCGTGCGAAGTCTTCCCTCCACTTTCTTGGTCTACGAGACCGAGTTAGTATAATAAAAGTGTAATGGCAGGATTACGCAAAGCATTATGGTTACGTAAGTTGTTCCCGGAGGCACCTCAGGTGCGGCACGTGCGGCATAGGTCGTCGAAAAGGGTTACGAGAAAGGTTGCCAGCGAAAATGGAGGAGGTGGATAAGATCGTGAGAGAAGAGAACACCGATGTGTACGAAAAATGTTGCCGGAACAAAAAGGCAACGTTGCTGCGTGACCAGCTTGCCTGAGTGTGAATCGGACAATGACGTGCCCCCGGCTCAAAGACCTATCTCAATGAACTGTCCCCTCTTTTTGTCACAATGGCCCCCGTTATACAGAGAATTTCGATGTACTTTTGCATCGAACGTCTTTCTTTGACTCCCAAACTCCTTCGTGGCACCATTCAAAATTACTATAGCATAATTTGAAACACAAGTAAATTATATCTGAATATCTGTGACAAATTTCGCACCGAAATGTCATTTTATATCGTCTACAGACACCATTCCTTGATCTGAACAATTTTAACTTTGAGGTTACAAAATTCTATTGTTTTTAATTATTTTTCTTTTATTGTAGAAGTTTTACCGACGTATTCGTGACATTTTTCCGCGTAAAATGATACCCAACACGATGCAATTTGGATCTCGTTTGCTCGTTCTATCCGCGATAGAGTGGAACCTCGATTATCCGAACCGATCGAAGGAACGTAACTGTTCGATCGTAGACCCTCGATTTTTCCAACAACGGAGAAACGTCGTAGGAAAAACTGGTATAGCAATAGGAAAGTAGAGATTTCACGCTTTAAAATGAGGCAAGTATGGTTGCTCTAAGATTCTTCGTTGCGAAGTTACAACAGTTTGAAGTCAAACGGTTTGTCGTTTATCAGTTTAGCGATCTGCTGCAGACCAGCTAAAGCACTTGAGATTCCATTTGCATAAGAGAATTCGTTCGTTGAGGTCCCATTACCAACGAGATCCTGTGAACTTAATGAGCGGACAACTGGAAATAACCGTGTCAGTGTCAATGCTTAGCTAAATAAGCGCGTACGTTTTATAGACATTTTTTAATGCATCGTTATACAGTTTCCTTCGCAGTTCGATAGACTCTACCATCTAGAATTTAGGCAATTCTGTTCTTTCGATTTTGGTTTACGGTATTTATGATTTACAATTGATTTTTTTTATTTACATTTTTTTCACAATTTTTTTGCAGTTGGAATAAATACGTTACAGCATCTAAACCGTGAATGGCGATTTCTAAGTTCGAAAGAAGGAATAGAAACCGTGAAGTGACGGAAAAGATTACACGTTCGACAGGATTCAAATTCTAGAAAAGTTATTCAAACTGTGTCAGACACGGTTGAGGTCAATGTTTATGCGTTTCGGTGCGGGCTCGTAAAGCGCAACATCCAGAAAAAAAGTAGAGAAAGAATGCTCTTTTATTTTTCTCGAGAAATCCGCCGAGAGAAAGTATCTGCGTCTGGCAAAACCGTTTAACAACGGGTACGCTGGAAATCCTAGTCAACGAAGATTTCCGTAATTCCCCTGAAAATTCTCGACCCCCCAGTTGATATCATCGCAACATCTGGAGCAACTACGATACAACTGTACCCTTATTTTGAATTTTAATCTATAATCCAATATTTTTTTCTACGACACCCTGTAGATTTTCTTCGATATTCTTGTAGAGCATCCAAAGACGAGTTCAACGAGTACAATGACCATATCATTACGATCATTCGATATCGAGATATTCGTGTCTGAAATTTGACATATTCAACACTTTCAGATGTAAATATCTCGAGAGTTAATGATCGTAAGGGTGAGGTGATGGTACTCGTTGGACTCGTCTTTTCATGCTCTACGAGAATATCGAAGAAAATATATAGGGTGTCCTGTAACAAAAATATCGATGACCTTGATATCTCGTGAAAGGAGTGGACCTTGGAACAATAAATGTTGAAAAGATAACTGACCAAGAGTTATAGGATAATAGTTATGGTACTTGGCTTTCAATGTTCCTCTGTAAAATTTCAGGGTCGGCGAGCGGTGGTTTATCGAAAGAACTATAAAGAATCGCGAACTATGGCAGTTTGGAGCCTGTTATGGCCGTCGCGGCAAATTGAAACGGAGTCCCATTATTTGTTACTACATATACGATCGTCGATAAGCTTAATTACCGAGGAACGTCGGCGCAAGCCGCGCGTAGGCGTGTTATAGTGATAGGATCGATAGAAGGAACGATCGCAGACGCGGAAACCGCAGCGGGGAGCTGAATTAACGAGTGCTTTGAATTCGTCTGCAACGATGCAGCAAAACACAGTGCCAGGTAGACTGGAGAATGGTGTAACCCGTTTGCTTTCTACCGTGGGACATGGTCGGCTTGCGGAAAATTTCCGCGAGCAATCCGCAAAATGATGAAAACGCATCCTCATTGTATCACGTGGAGATCTTGAGAAAGGTTCGTTCATCTTCTTTCGTCAATAACTTTGTAACGAACAACGACAGCTGAGACCTCTACGAGCTCACTTGGGAAAGCTACCGTTGTGGTAGCCTAAATCTCACCACACTGTTTACTCGATATGTCGATATATATCGGCCAGGAGATAAGATTCTTTAATCCACACCGAAAGTAGAAAAAGACAGTGAAGATTCTGGGCCTCTCACGGGGCAGTGGGAATACAGTGTTTACTCGATATATGTCCACAACATGGGTCCGTAAGGGACACATATCGGCCAGGAGATACTATTCTTTGAACCACGCCGAACGTAGAAAGGTACAGCGTAGAGTATACCCTGTGGCTGTGGGGATAGTTCTAGGACCTTTATCGGCTAGGTATTTGGGACATATATCGAATAGACACTGTATTCTCAAAAATTTCACAAATTAATTCATTGTGGTTCCTCCGACGGGAATTTTCGAAAATCGTTCGAGCATCGATCGATCTTCGATCGGGGCACTTTCGCGTGACCTTGGAAACTTGACCCCGAAGTGAAAACGGCCGGTTCGAACGCAGGTGAGAGTACTTAATTCAATTCTGACGCGAACGTCCGAGCACGATTTACGTTTCAACGGGAATTGCGTCGCCGTGCCGAGTCCCTTGCGGTTTTGCAAATGTATAAACCGCACGCATCGAGGACCGACAACATTAATATTCCGCCGTGGTAAAGACAATGGCCTGATTAACCGTCGATAGCGGAGTGTCAATATCAGCGTCGCTAGCTGCATCAATGAGAGGCCGGAAGCCGGTGTGTACAATAGAAAAGTATGTGGGCGACGACTATGAACGGACCTGGTGCTTTGCGTTGATCTTGAATCAATTGGGACACGGTCGTTGACGAATGGGCTCGTTTGTTGCTAATAAAACGATTTTTCATATTTTATACGATACTTGTTATGCAAACTGAATTATTCCAGATGCCCGCTATGGTTTCTCTTGCGAACGTATAAATACTCGACAGAGCAGAGACAATATAATTTCTGATCTGACAAGTGACATTCCTATAATCGCGTTACTCACACATTATTATGGTTTCTTACGCACGATCGCGCGTGTACACGTGCATCGTGCCATTGAACAAACATAAACGGAGCACTGAACAATACTAAACGCCCAGACATGAACACAAATCTTCCCATACCTCAGTTCACATTGGACTGTTGGAATGTAAATTGGATCACTCATTGTTAAAAAAGCTAAATTAATTACGAGGATATCGTTTATAGTGTTCACTCGATTTATGTCCAAAACACGGTGTCTAGCTACTGACATATATCGCCTAGGAGATATTCTTTGATCCACGCCGAACGTAGAAAAGGACAGCGGATGTTCTTGACCCCTCACGGGGTATACCCGGCGGCGGGGGGGATAATTCCGGGACTTTTATCGGATAGATATTTGGGACATATATCGAGTAAACAGTGTACTATGTGCGAAACTATTTTTGAAAAAATTGCAACAGAGCAAGGACGTTCATCGGTCATCAGACTGTCATGTCTTGTGGAAATTTTCATTTCTTTGCCTTCGAGGTCATCCGAAGGTCATGGTATACTAAGTCGTTGAATTTGTCTTGATACGGGCTATAATACTGTTAAGTCAAAAATACAAAGTTCCATTTAAAAAGATGAAGGTGACCTTGACAAAACTAAAAAAGAATTTTTTTTCAAACTTTTTTTTATTGCAATATATAGCCAATCGAAAACCGATCAACTCTTGTTGAAAATATTTGTTTGTCAGATTATCGCAAATACTTGAAAAATCGTGAAAAGTGTTACGCGGGACACCCTGTATATTTGACCGATTTTTGCGGAAATGAAATTCGATTCCTGTTGACAGTGATCGTTCATGATGGGACGGTTCGATTGGCACCGGGAATCACAGATTTTCCACCGATCCGCATCGCTCATCGAAAACGAGTTTTCGCGGACGTGAAATCAGCACGCTGAAGAAGAAGAAGAAGACGGACAAACCTGTTTCGATTTGAAGATAAGTTTCACTTTCGTGAAAAAAGTCGGGACGAAACACGGCCGTCTTCGGGAAATCGATTACAGGTTCCTTCGCGCTCTTGCTTTCCTTCGGAATCCCGATAGAGATTGGGAACCGGTTCCACACGGTACGGATAGGTTCTCCGCGGACCTGGTCGACTATCGGCAATTGTAATTTTACGCGGAAACACTGTCTGTCGATTCCGCTGTTTCGGTTGCCGTTACAGTTTCAGTGATATGTTCGGCTACTGCGTGCCACCTGTGAAATTCGATCTGCAAACGAAACTGTTCCGCGTATTCCGCAGTCATGCTTCCACATTCTTCTCCACCGGGAGATGCATAACTGAAATCGCTAATGCCGCACACCTGCGTAGATACTGTTATATTAATGGAAGTCAGATGGAAATTTATTTAAACGATCCTGCGTTGACTTTCTTCCTCGCATAAATTTCAGAAGTTTATCACGCTTTCGAAAGAAACTCTGATACGCCTGTGTGCCGGAATGGTTTTTTGCCCGGACGAATTAAGTGGGCCGTCAACAAATGAAAGGAAACAGGAAATATATTCCATGAGAAAATCGATATAGCACGTCTTGCGATTAATGTGGACAATTTTTATTTCGCAAGAAAATGTACAGTCTAATTATAAATTAATTCAAATCCTCCAACCACCATATCGAGGATTCATTGCTTGCTTTCAAGACAAAGCAAGTGCATAGAAAATGGTGGGAGATTATTTTGGGACGTACCGTGTTTACTCGATATATGTCCAAAACGCGGGTCCAGTCAGGGACATACATCGGCCAGTAGATACTATACTTTGATCAACTTGAACATAGAAAAAGACAGTTAGAGCCCTGGGTTCATGGCTTCACACGGGGTATACACCGCGGCAGTGGGGATAGTTCTGGGACCTTTATGGGGTAGGCATTTTGGACATATATCGAATAGACACTGTATTCTCAAAAATTTCAAAGATACTATTCTTTGATCCACACAAAGGTAAAAAAGGATAGCGAAGATTCTGGGCTTCTGACGGGACAGTGGGAATACAGTGTTTACTCGATATATGTCCACAACACGGGTCCAGTCAGGGACATACATCGGCCAGTAGATACTATACTTTGATCAACTTGGACATAGAAAAAGACAGTTAGAGCCCTCGGTTCATGGCTTCTCACGGGGTATACACCGCGGCAGTGGGGATAGTTCTGGGACCTTTATGGGGTAGTCATTTTGGACATATATCGAATAGACACTGTCTTCTCAAAAATTTCAAAGATACTATTCTTTGATCCACACAAAGGTAAAAAAGGATAGCGAAGATTCTGGGCTTCTGACGGGACAGTGAAAATACAGTGTTTACTCGATATATGTCCAAAACGCGGGTCCAGTCAGGGACATACATCGACCAGTAGATACTATACTTTGATCAACTTGAACATAGAAAAAGACAGTTAGAGCCCTCGGTTCATGGCTTCTCACGAGGTATACACCGCGGCAGTGGGGATAGTTCTGGGACCTTTATGGGGTATGCATTTTGGACATATATCGAATAGACACTGTATTCTCAAACATTTCAAAGATACTATTCTTTGATCCACACAAAGGTAAAAAAGGATAGCGAAGATTCTGGGCTTCTGACGGAACAGTGGGAATACAGTGTTTACTCGATATATGTCCAAAACGCGGGTCCGGTCAGGGACATACATCGGCAAGTAGATACTATACTTTGATCAACTTGAACATAGAAAAAGACAGAGCCCTCGGTTCATGGCTTCTCACGGGGTATACACCGCGGCAGTGGGGATAGTTCTGGGACCTTTATGGGGTATGCATTTTGGACATATATCGAATAGACACTGTATTCTCAAAAATTTCAAAGATACTATTCTTTGATCCACACAAAGGTAAAAAAGGATAGCGAAGATTCTGGGCTTCTGACGGGACAGTGGGAATACAGTGTTTACTCGATATATGTCCACAACACGGGTCCGGTCAGGGACATATATCGGCCAGTAGATACTATTCTTTGATACACTTCCGAACGTAGAAAAGGACAACGAAGCTTTTTGGCCCCTCACAGGGTATATGCTGAGGTAGTGGGGATAGTTGTGGGACTTTTATCGGCTAGGCATTTGGGACACATATAGAGTAAACACTTTATTTATCGAAGAATGTATTTCTTTACATTGTAAATGGTCAATAAATTCGCGGAGGATGAAAGAAACAAAGAATGTAGAGACTAGTTTCCAAAAAAGAAAAGGCAGAAATCGGTCATCTGTGAAATAGGATCAGTTAGCAGCAGAAACTGACCAATATCGAGAAACGGATCCCTGTTCTGGGAAACGATTTCTGCGAAAGTCTCTTATTAGTTGATCGAGCGGAGAGCCAGTGACCGTTTCATTTCGGTAATCAAACGGTCTCTGCGCTTTTTCTGGTGCCATTTAACAATTATTGACCACGGGCGCGTGTTCCGACGAACTTAATGGCGAAATGTTTAAAGTAGATTTTTAGAATAGAGTTTTCGGGAAGTTGAATGTTCTTCTTTCTTGTACGAGGCACATTTAAGGAGGCTGAGGACAACGAGCGGAACCGGAGTTCATGACGGCCTAGTTGTCACATCGATGACACTGATGACACCAAAACCGGGTTAACCACACCGTACGAGCTCGTGCATGCTCTGGTCTAATAAAGCCCTCGTGTCGAAGAGCTAAAATGTAGTCTGTTATCTGCAAATTTATTGGAAGCTTTCGTAAGTTCGTACAATTTTTTACTTTACGTTT
>CM052114.1:3784194-3806039 GCA_028454245.1 Halictus quadricinctus | reverse complement strand
CGACTGTCGGTAATTTTGTCTAACAGTTTGAGCGTTTTGCCGCTACGCGAAGTGGCGCTATTTTGAGATTTTACGGAGCAGATGATTCTTGCCGCTGAATATACAGCGCCTTATGAGAGAATCGGCAAGAATCATTTGCCGTAAAAGAAACATTTATTAACACAATAATTAACAATTTTAATACTAGATACGGGGAACCATCGTCGGGGAAACTAATTTTCCAGTAATTGACGGAGGATCTTTATGCATTTATGGCAGAAATGAGTAGATTGAATTTAAAATAGGAAGATTGGGAAACAGAACTTGGAAACATTGATATATTATTTTCAACTTATTGAAATTATAGAGTTATACCACTCCTATTATATGAAATGGGAGGAGGAAGAAATGAATGTAAATCAGTCACGACAGTTTTTTTTATATAACATCATTTATTAAGGGATAAAATAAATGACAAATAACATATCACTTATATGAAACTATAACATTTCTTAGAGTGTTCATCATTCGTTATGATATAAAAGAAATCACATCACATACGACCCTTCACGTAACGCCGTCGATCGTTTGAGCTCGAATCGGGACCACTGAACCCGCGGGATAGAAATTTTAAAAAGAAAAACGCGTCCAAACGACGGTTGGTCTGTCTATCCGCCCGAAAAATAATCGACGAAAGCACAACACTCGTATAAAAGACCACGTGCTATTACAAGCAAGGAAGGCCCGGAGGATCCCGTAATAAAAGCCCCATAAAAGAGACCAGAGCTACTCGCCTCGGCCCATGATAAGATTAGGCGTCGACCGCATCGCTTAATCGAATCAACGTGACCGTGATGTTCAAGACCGAATAGAAAGAAAATCCTCGAGGATTTCTAGAGATCCGCCTGGGCCTCGAAACGGAAAGATCCATTTCGGAATTGCGTTCCAAGAAAATTACCGGATAAAAAACACAGCTTTAAAAATTCAGGTTCACTGATCCCCCCCAAAGTTAGCGCGATTCGAGCTGGCAAACGTCCGTGCCTATGTCTTCACTTGACACAATAATTAATAATAATATATAACCGACTGAATCCATTTGGAAGGGCCTAGTCAAATCACTTGTAATTATCACACGATCGTATTCGACGCGGCGGCATGTAAATATTCTGCTCCTCAAACATTGTTTCATTATTATTTCTCTTCCATCATACTTTTCTCTCTCTTTCTCTCTCTCTCTCTCGCTCTCTTGTAATATGCTTTGTGACACTTGGAGGTGGCTCGCTAGAAACACGAGAGAGCTCTCGTCTCAATCGGTATCTCGTTGAACAATAAATGATAAAACAGAAGAGAAACTAAAGAAGAATGCAAAGGTGGCGTGTAATGTATTGTAATGGTGTGTGTGTGTGTGTGCATCATGTGTCTAGAACGAATGTCTGGTGTGTTTCTTCGCTCGCTAGGTCTCGCAAAACCACCTCCAGGGTTTCCCACTTTCTCAAAAATTCGCCAAACTTTCGCAAAAACGAAAAAGCGCGGAAAGCCAGAAGCTCTGCCGGAACATCTTAGCTTCTATTATTATTATTATTATTATAAACAATCACGCCTCCTTCAGATTTGATAACAGAGGACAGTTTGATAAAAAGAAAAGCTTCTATTTGTTTGCTACCGTGCGAGGCTCAGCTTAGAGAAATTCATTAAAAGAAGTCAATCGAGATAATTATTAAGATCGTCTTTTGGTCGCTCTCTCTCTCTCTCTCTCTCTCTCTCTCTCTCTCTCGCACACACACGCACATACTACTATTCTCTCTTTTTCTTGATCTCTTTCTTGCTCTTTTCTCTTGGTTTCGATAACCGACCATTTTGTTTCGTTTTGTTTTTTTTTTTCTTTTTCGCTACTCTAAGAAAGCTCTCTTCTCCCCCTCTTTCTCCGATTACTAGAATGCTTATTAATTATGAGATCAGTCCGGGCACGCATTGGCGCCGCGGACACCGCGATTTTTTTCGCAGAAACGTTCACCAAGTGTTCTCCATCGGGCTCTGATCGATTCGGTGCGATCCTGATTGCGAATTGCGCGATACTCGACGATCGAAGACGAAAAGAAAGACTGAGGAGGACAGAGACAGAAGAGATTCTGAGGGAAAAGAGAGAGAGAGAAAGAGAGCGAGAGGCGAGAAACAGCTATGGTGATTATGTTCGCAACATGCTATTGTACCATTTGCTTTGCTCGAGCCATGTTTTTGCTGGATCAATTTTGCACTAGAAGACATTTCCCTTGTGGACTTTAAATGTATTAAAATAGACAAACAATTGCCGAAAATTAACACGTTGATCGTCAAATCACAATACCCAGGAAATTCAACAAAATCGAAGTAATTTATTTAGTGCAATTGCAACCGGAATGATAAAATTTGTTACGGTAATGATTTCTTTAACCGTATTGCATTTTTCAATAATAATCAAAAATTGAATTCTTTCCAATGTATTTAGAGTGAAAATTGACTTCTACATTTGGTTAATTTTTATGCAATGAAACTGAGACTAAAACGAGTTTTCCTCTTACTGGATCTATAGAATTGTTGTTACAAAATGTAAAAATAAAGTTACACAACTTGAAAACAGCAGAATACTTGTGGCTAAAAATGAAATTAACTAAATTATAGTTTAGGGGACAGAGTTCATTGTCTAGTAACTACTGATAATAATTATTGATTACTCTGGTCATCTGTATGAATGAAATAAATAAGACTCGTGTGCGAAACACAAAATTCAATGTGACTGGTTTTGCGTTGAGAAAAAGAGTATGACAACGATCAAAATGTTGTCCAACATGAACCAAATCATAGTCGAACTAATAATAATCCTTAATAACTCTGATCGTTTGTGTGAATAAACCATAGACAAGACTTATGTGCAAATCAGAAAATGGCGACCATCAACGTGTTAGTTTAGAAAGATTAATTACTACAACAGTGTCATTCTACCCAGATGAATTTAGGGTTAAAAACAGAATGAAACTGATCAACTCTTTGCAATTCTGAGACGTGTCCTTGGACTATAAAAATCTAAAAATCCATGAACTATGATTAATTTCAATACCCTGTTCAATTAAATTTCGAGTGATTTTCCCAATTTGTTTGCTTGTTTTACCAAGAAATGTGAATAGTCTCCCTAGTACAAATGTTATAAAATAAAAATAAAATTATAAACAATCTCAATCCCCCGCGCGTTGTAATTGTATTCCTACTAAAAAATTATTAATCAGTAAAAACGTGGCTGTAGAGAGAACAAAAAGCGCCATTTGTCAACCGAATCAGAACAAAAGTCATCTTGAAAACCGAGCCCCGACAAGGTGAACTCCCATCCGCTCGCAAAATCTGCTTAACCGTTTACACGCCGAATCGACACACGTCGGAAACAATTAAATACAATTAAATATGGTCTACGTCAACTATACTCGTACTCTAAAACGCCTGGCCGCAAGGGTCCTCGACGCGTTACGGCTATTCGAGGATGATCGGTTCGATGCCACGAAACACAATAAACTTACAAAAATCGCGTTTATAAGGCTCTGTAAACGGTTAATTTTCCGCCGGAAGAATCAATGGACTCCGGAAACTCAGCGAAGAAGAAGAAGAAGAAGAAGAAGAGAAAGAAAAGAAGGCAACGGAAGAAGAAGAAGAAGAAGAATAAGAAGAAGAAGGAAACGCGAAAGAAACCGGAAGGGGAAAAAAAAGCGTCGAAACTGGAGCCCGAAGGAAATGAACGTCGAAGAAAAATGGAATACTGTGATTCGCGCGCAACTCCTCGCAACTTCGAACGTGTATATGGTAGGTAACGCACACGCAAGAAAATCATCGTACGCCAGCGACTCCCCGAGCTGCTGAATGGAGAACACGTGAAGAAGAAACGAGAGGAGAACGAAAGATGCCGGGGCGATCTCGTTCTGGACGCGAAAAAGAACGCGTGAGACCGCTATAAATTCTTTTCAAAGTGATATGTGGGGACGCGTCGTTTTGCGCAAAACGCGTCGCTGTTGGTCGAAAAGTCTCCCTGTCCTGTGTACCTGTATTCTAGTGTGTACAAATGTGTATAAGTCCATACAACTGCGTACAAATGTATACGAGTACGTATAATTGCATACAAGTGTGCACAACTCTGTCCAAGTTTGTGCAACTGTATACAAGTTTATACAACTGAGTGTACAGCTTTGTACAACTGAGTGAACAGCTTTGCACAACTGTATGCAAGCGTGTACAAGTGTGTACAACTGTCTACAAGTGTGTACAAGTGTGTAAAACTGTGAACAAGTGTGTACAAGTGTGTAAAAGTGTGTAGAAGTGTGTACAACTGTGTATGACTGTATACAACTGTGAACAAGTGTGTACAAATGTCACAACTGTATACAACTGTGTAAAAGTGTCTACAAGTGTGTACAAGTGTGTATTGACTGTATACAACTGTACACAACTGTGTGAAAGTGTGTACAAGTGTGTCCAAGTGTTTACAAGCGTATAAAAGTGTGCATAACTGTATGCATGTATTATACAGCTGTATACAAGTGTGTACAGTTGTGCAAAATTGTGTACAAGTATGTACAAGTATGTACGACCGTGTACAAGCGTGTACAACCGTAAACAAGTGTGCGTGACCGTATACAAATGTATACAACCGTGTACAATTACTGTATACAAGTGTGTGACAATGTGTAACAGTGTGTATCTGTGTGTAGATTGTGTAAAGTAGTGTTCGACTATACCTCGCGTGTAACCGCCTTGATTCTACGTTTAAATTCGTCGTTCCCCGTGATCCTCCGATCGCGATCCAGCGATTCAAATCGCCTCACAATGATCATTATTAATTAATTCTCAGAGATCGTTATTATTACGGTTCAACGAAGCAGCCGGTTCGCGATCGTTGAATAAAGGAACACGCGTGTGGCTCTCTCTCTCTCTCTTTCTCTCTCTCACTCTCTCCGCATCATATATACGAATATACAATAAATTCCAGATCGCGCACATACACAGTTACATAATAAAGAGACATTGTAATTAGAAACGCTCACGTATATCTCCCCCGTTACCGTTCATTTCCTTTGTTTATATGCTTTATCTTTTGTTTGTCGTCCGCATTTTGCCCGTACGGTCTCGCTCTATGTGTATATACTGCGTGTACATACAGATATATATATATTTTTTGATATATTATGTAAACATATACATCGCGATGTCACGGTCAAGATGTCTGTGTCCGTGTGTATATATATATATATA
Organism: Halictus quadricinctus; assembly: GCA_028454245.1. NCBI lineage: Eukaryota > Metazoa > Arthropoda > Insecta > Hymenoptera > Halictidae > Halictus > Halictus quadricinctus. Next base: position 3,800,792 of record CM052114.1, on the reverse strand, counting down.
TATATATTTAAATATACACGTCGCGATGTCTGTGCGTATACATTTAGTTAAACATATACGTCGTGACGTCACGTCAGGACGTCCGCGAGTATATGTTTATTTAAATATATAAGTCAGTGTTATCCGTGTATATATTTATACAATATAATCGACATTCTTTCTTACAATTTGCTTTTCCTCCCTTTGTCTCGACAATGCATACATACATATAAATATATATACATAGTATATGCACGATATATGTGTATATATACGTATACATCGATTTCTATATATAATATGCGATCACAGACACGTGTATTCCGCGTGTAATAGAGCTTTCTCTCTTACTCTTTCTCTCTCTCTCTCTCTTTCACTCTCTCTCTCCGCCTTTGTGCCACGTTCCTCGCGTACCGCAACGACTTAAAATGGATTTGATTTGTTTAAACAGCCTCTCTGACCTGCTCGCACTCGTACACGGCGAGCATCTACTATGTTGGTCGTCGGAAGAAGGGGCGAACCGCGATTCCAATCAATCCTGATCGATAATCATTCAACCTCGCGATTTCATACTTGTCACGATCCACGCGAGAGGCATCGACGATTCTCTCAGAGAAAATGAAAACGACGAAAAACTCTCCCCTGGACTTCATTCGCGGTTGTTTCCTTCGCCCCTTCGCTTGGTCCTCGCCGATTACTCACTTCCGGTTGCTGTACCCGGTCACCGAAAATGTTTGTGCAGTTACGACAGTACGATTATTCGCCGCGCGCGATCATTGACAAAACCGAAAACACAAAACAAATCGCTCCAGCTTGTCGTTGGCTTCTTAGATCCTGGGAGATCAAGGATCACTGACTTCATTAGCAATGACTTATAGTCTTCCTTGAACCTCGGAGCGACTCGTTCTATCTTTCCCGTTGACCTAATCGGCCGACATTCCTCGGGAGAAGCCGGTTCCCCGAGGTGCAACGACGAAACGTATTGTTCTCGATAATGGTACAGCCCAGCGAAACGGTCCCCGTTCTTCGGGGGTCTAGATCACAGTAGATCTCAGTAGCAGACCGTGGTAGGGATCTACGGATCCAGGATCTCCGTTTCGTGTTCTCGAAAAAAAACCGAAGGTACAGTTTATCAGTTAATATTATAGCGTTCTTTCTCTCGTTAGACGATAGTCGTCGTTGGAATAAACGAGGTCGATACGGCATACACTAGTGTGTACACATGTACACGGTATATACGTACATGTATACACGCGCGTGTTATACATATTTCTACAACAACGCGAAAGACAAAATTTCCAAATTTCCCGCGTGTGAAAATATCGTCGCGAACGAATGAAAAATCAATGATTCGGTCATCATCTCGGCGTGGACTCGTGTGCGATTGCACCTTCGATTCATTGCAATCATGATCACGCAAAAACGGACGCAAGACGTTTTGTTTTTTCTCTTCTTCCTCTTCTTCATCCTCGTGAAAGCGAACGCGAACCCGAATATAGCGTCTCGTTACAAAAATTAAAAAATAAATGGGGGGGTGGAGGGGTGGGGGAACTGAAGAGAACAAACTCGATGAACCCCGTTAACGCAACGGAGATTAGGCGTGTGGGGGGTTGGGGGGTTGGAGAGGGGACAAATATAGATCTGAAACGATGAATAAAACGCGCGAGTAACAGTCTACTACGATCGACCGCGAACATAGAAAAATACGAGTGTCTATTTACAAAAAAAAAACTCCTCCATCATCGCGTCTCTGTCTCTCTTTCTCTCTGGATAAACGGTCCCGACCAGGGGGAGTGGGTCTCCTTTCAAAATCATCTTTTTAGCTTAAGCTTCATCATAGATTTTTTTCTTCCACTTGCTCGAACAACGTTCGTTGTCCGAGTGTTCTCTTCGAATTCGTTCAGTTCTTCATCTACGCACATCCTGGTCTACATCTTGCACAGCTTCGTCCCTTTTGGGCACACACTTTTCCTCTGCTGTTCCTCCATCAGCAAACCGACGCATGGGAAAGTTAGCTGGTCAAATGTCAGCTAATGAAAGTTAGCTCATCAAGGTCAGCTTATCGAAGAGACGACTCGTTATAGTCAACTCGTCGAAGAGATCTCTGGCGTTTAACGCTACCGACAACAAGCAAACGACGGACACCTTGCCAGCAGGTCACACGGATGACACAGAGGACACACAGAGTTAGGTCAACATCCCCTCTTCATCCTCCTTCGATTTCCACACATTCTGCTTCTTCCATCTGTCCATCCTTTTCTGATGTTTCTTCGTTTCTCTTCCTCAGCGCACCCGGTGCAATGTCCACGTAAATCCTCTGTCCGAATCCTTTGTAGATCTCTGTAGATGAGTGCTAGTGTCGGAGATATACATCGATTAATATGCTACGATCTCACGTATGTAGGTGTGTGTTCTCGTGTAGCTGTGTATGCGCGCCGGAGGAAGAGAGAAAGAGAGAGGATATATCGATGTCGCGCTCGCTCGTTCTATCGACGCCTGTACTCTCCCGCGAATCCGTGTTCGCGGAGTTGATACGATCGAAACAAAAACTGACGACAAGCTGACGACTGACAGCAAGTTGACGAAGGGAGCGGCGCGTGGCTCGCTTAGGTCATGTACCGCATCACTGCGCGGAGAGCATACAACAGCTCGGCTTGCATGCGGGCCTCGAGGATCATCAGATTCACGTGGACCTGGAAGAAGAGGAATGCCAAGAAATCAGTATGCGAAAAGTACGGAGAAATTTGTGTATTATTTCAATAGGATCGATCGGATTGCTTAGCTTTGGTTTTAACTAATTGCATTGCACAGGGTTGAAAATTTAAGGGGTGGTTCTCCGAGACAATATAACAGGAAAATGAAGAATACAAAAATTGCGATTTTGACTTTATTTTCTAGTTATTATTCATTTAAAATCCGCCCAAAATGCGGCAACCCGACCGACAGAGGTGTACGTTGCTTACGTCATAAAGGCGCGCGATAACTCCTAACCTCTCGTTGCATAAGAAAATATTCCAAACAAAAGTTGTAAGACGTCATTCGGCACATACAATGTAAAAATTAGTTTTAGTATTCCTGTTAAAATTACTGTTGGCGCCATCTGTCGTGCTACATGAAATACCGACTGTCGGTAATTTTGTCTAACAGTTTGAGCGTTTTGCCGCTACGTGAAGTGGCGCTATTTTGAGATTTTACAGAGCAGATGATTCGTGCCGTTGTATATACAGCGCCTTATGAGAGAATCGGCAAGAATCATTTGCCATAAAAGAAACATTTATTAACACAATAATTAACAATTTTGATGCTAGATACGGGGAACCATCGTCGGGGAAACTAATTTTCCAGTAATTGACGGAGGATCTTTATGCATTTATGGCAGAAATGAGTAGATAGAATTTAAAATAGGAAGATTGGGAAACAGAACTTGGAAACATTGATATATTATAGACAATATAACAGGAAAATGAAGAATACAAAAATTGCGATTTCGACTTCATTTTTTAGTTAGTATTCATTTAAAATCCGCCTAAAATGCGGCAACCCGACCGACAGAGGTGTACGTTGCTTACGTCATAAAGGCGCACGATAAGTCCTAACCTACTCGTTGCATTAAAAGATATTCCAAACAAAAGTTGTAAGACGTCATCCGGCACAGACAATGTAAAAATTAGTTTTTCGATATTTTACTCAGTTATCGAAGCCAAAAGACGACCATGAGTTTTTGTCTCATAATGTGTATTATTTACATATGCAATTTGTAAGAGTATCGACTGTTGAGTAAATAAGTATTGAGGTGTGTGGGGTGAAAGAGTGATAATTACAGAGATATTCTTTAGTTAATCTCAAGATCATCTTTGTATCTTGATAAAGTATCAAGACATCAAAAAACTAATCGTCACAACATTGCGTGTCTCATTTGAAATAGAGGAACTTTTTGTTATGCAACCAGTAGATTACTAGTAAATTCAGGTGGTACAGTTAAGTAACCCACCCTGTATATGTAAGTTTCAATATCAAAATTGTGTCATTGTTGCTATTATTAATTTATTATATGCAACGCGAATTCGTCAGGTATCCACATCAGGAAGAAGAATAAATAAAGCAAAAAGTTGCAAGAAACGAAACATAAATACCGAGCAAGATAAGAGAGCATTTTAGTTATTTCCCTGATAAGAGCTATCGCCGGATAAATGAATATTCTTGATCGATTAGGCCACATTGTCAAGACCGGGGGAAAAATAAGATTTAATTTATACATCAGCTCGACGAAAAAAAATGACACAATCGAGATTAATGACTAGATTTTGAGTACCCCGTCGTGCTACACTTTTCTCCAGTCCCAGCTCACGAGATTTTTAGTACACGTGAAACTGAAAAACGTGTGCAAATATGGAAATAAGTCATATGGAAATAAGTCATATGCAAACAAGGTCAAAGATATTTGCTTTGCAGTCGCTTGTCACTGCGAGAACGCGATTAGTCTTTGTGACGATAAGACAAACAACGTTTTCTAGATCTACGGTTTCTTTATGCCGTATTCTGTAACAGTGAGATCACCACCAATTAGTTAGAATTAATGACTGTTCGCAATCCGATAGATCTTCAGATGAAAACATTTTTCATTGGGGCTTGTGATCAAGTTATTTGAAATGCCTAGCATGTTCTCCGTCGGATTAACTAATAGCCTATTGACCTTGATGTGTTTTGCCACTCGACAAGTTGTTAACAATATAAACAATTTGCTAAAACAATTTGCTAAAAGAAGTTTCAATTGCGCGTTCACCGTACACTCGTAGAAATTCTACAAGCGTTGTTAATGGTATCGATTGATTAAGAATTGTGGTCTCCGGTCATCGATATTTTGTTTAACGAAAAATTATGTTTTTATTTACTAGTTTTATTTGCTAATTCTTATAGAACATGAAAAGATGAATCCAATGAGTATAATAACGATAACGTTTCGTTCATTCAATCTCGAGATATTCGTGTTTAAAAAGTGAACAAACCTAACTCAAAACAGCTTTCAGACATGAATATCTCGAGATTGAATGATCGTAATGGCATCGTCATGGTACTCGTTGGATTCGTCTTTTCTTGCTCTACAAGAATATCGAAGAAACTATATAGGGTGTCGTATAGAAAACTACTGACGATCTTGAAATATCGTTAATAAATGATTGCCCTTCAGTTTAACTATGAAAAATGGAATTTTTTGGATCGTAGGATAAGAAGACCAACCTTTTCACTATGCTTGAACTCCCTCATGACGCGATCATAATCCCTTTTGGTGACACGTTCGGGATAGCAGACGGCGCTCTTGATGAACGTCTTCAGGCTTCGCTCGAGGAGCTGATTGACCTCGTTGTAATCGTAATCGTCGTGTCTGATGCCGAACATGCACTGAATATAGTTCCAGATGGCCCGTCTGAAACGCGATGTGTCCACTTTGCTGTACGTGCCCATCGTGTGGTACGTCAGGTTGTAGGCTGTCTTGAATTTGTCGTCGAGAAGATAGCCGACGTCATTGTAGAGTCGATTGACAAGCGAATAACCATGATCGTCCCAGGAATAGTCCTGCACGCGGAACGTTGGTATGTCGTTCAGCTGACCACGCTGCAACAGAACAAAATCAACCATAAAAATATGCATACCAGTTAACATTTTTTCAGGAAAACAGTTTCCTGTATTTTTAAGAAGCCTCTGTCGACAGCATGACAAAACAATCTCAAGTCTACCGATGGGATTTTCATTGTTCGTTGAAATCGTCAGAGTTTAATTCAATGTTAGAAGCCGAAGGGTTAATCTTGCTTAAGCCAAGCTTCGATTCCACGAGACACTCGCATACGTGTCATCGACGTGTGTCGTCGTAAATATTCATGGAACCACCGTGGAAACGGCGATCGGCTCGACGGACTTAAATATTCATCGGTGAGCTTCGCGCCGCCTTGAAATCTACTTTCGAATCGAGCTTGTAAAAACGGTACAGGGATCGTGGACAACAACATCAAAATTCTAATTCGATCGCTTCGATTTCGAGTTTTGTTAGGTACCCAACGTTGTGAAGTAGCCGGGATAAGTTACCTTGGCGAAGTCCTGGTAGATGAAGGTGGGATCCTCTATGAAGTGACCGATATCAGAATCGAGGACCGAACTACTCCTCTGAGGCGCCGCTGCGAGCTCCGCTGATTGCGTCTCCACGGTCTCAAATCTCTTCGACAATTCCTCCTGAGTGATCTGATAGGATTCAGACTTCTCGGAGAGGCGCTTCATGCGTTCCATCAGCGCCTCCACGCCGACCTCTTGCTCGCCGACTATACTTGGCGAGGATGGTGGCGACGGCATGTTTTCTGCACAATTTACAAACAGTTCTAGTTAACAATACCAGACAATAATCAGGAAGTCGGGGAAAGCTCGAAAATAGCAAGTCGGGTCGGGCCGGGTTCAAAATCTTTCTCACGATCGGGACATGATGATTTTTTAAATGAAACTTTCGCCGACTTATTTGTCACACTTTTCCGAGTAAAATGAGTCCAAACAGGACATAAATTCGAGCATATTTGTTTGTTTAATCCGCCATTTAATGGAACCTCGATTATCCGAACTGATATCTGAACGTCTCGTTGTCAAATAGAAACAGTTATCTAGCTGCAGTCTTAGATTGAGTTTTACATGTGGCTCACTCGAGATTGACCTGTATTTGCAACTAATAATGAAGAATTTAGGCAGCGTCGGTTCGGATAATGGAGGTTATCTTAAATCGTGGATTAATCGAGCAAATATGAGGCGAATTGTATCGTGTTTGGGCTCATTTGAATCAGGAGAATGTGACGAATATGACGACGAGAGTTTCATAGGAAAATCATCACACCTGAAGATGAATTTAAAAGATAGCAATAGATGAAGTTTGGGACTTACCAGTCTTGCCATCGCCGTTGGGAATCTTCTTGGGGCTACTGGAAAGCTTGTCTTTGGCAGTTGGTAGGTTATTGCTATTATCCTGGACATTCTCTTTGTAATGGTGTCCGCTGACGTTGTCCAGCTCCTCGTTGATTCCGCAGGAGAAAACGAAAGACGAAAGGGAGTGGAAGTGAGCCAAAAGGACTATCGCGTGGACCACTTCGGCTAAGGACCAGCTGTCTGCGCCCTTAGTCAGTTTCTGCAAACCGAAAAAACCAACCTCTCGTTAATTATCAATCAACGACAACGAAGAAAATACAACATGTTGAAAATTGCTTGCAGGCGTGGACGAGCTTACCTCTATGTGCGTTTTGTTCAACAGCCACGGCCTGTGGGCTAAAATCTTGTTGATCTCATAGAGATCTTGCAGTTTTCCTGGAATCGATTTCAAGCCTCGCAGCCACGAAGGGTCGCCACCCTGCATGAACTCTTCCTTCTGCAAATTGATCAGGTAGCTGCACTGATGCCTGCCTGCAGCCTGCAAAACAAACGAAAACCCTTCACTCTACGATTCCTTCATTCTCTTCAACTACTTTCACTTAAACTGTCACCCACAATTTATTGAAACTATTAAACAAAGTATCTACATTTTCATCTGTTTTCTGCCCTTCGCGACTGACTCAGAAAATGTTTATTTTGCATGCAGATCTGAAGTCCAGTGTCACCCATAGTCTACAGATTTGGGACTTTGATATTTCGGTCTTCAGGGTCTCTGAGATGGTGGTTGTTGAGGTTTTAGGGAAGATTCCACACAAACGTTTGGTATACTTTCTATTTAATGCAGAAGCTAAAAGTTACAGCATACTGAGAAATTAACGGGAGCGCGTGTTAAAACAAAACATTCCATTGTCGCCATGCGGACATAAGAAGCATGCATACAAAAGAACGCGCACTCAATCGTATAATAAAAAAACTAATGCCCAAGCGACATCTGTCGATAACTCGGCATCACAGACGACAGGTTATCTAGGATGCGACATATAGAGGTACAAAATGAAGTCGATAGTGTCTGAATCATGGTGCCTGTTTAAAGAACCGTCCAGTTTTCACTGCAACGGAGTTTGCTGGGACAAAGAGGAGACTCGACACTGACACATAACACGACGGGACATAGTCTCGCGTACGGGGACAGAGGATCGCAGATTAATCGCAAGAGGAGGAGGATCGAGGGCCGAGGTGGCGCCAGTCGCAGAGGGGAGGGGATAATGGAGGTCGGGACACGTTGGAACTCGATCTTCTCTTAATGGTTTGTTGTGATCGCACCGGAATTACATCAGAAATTCAAATGCCCGGGGACTTCTAGCAAGAACGGGGCAGAGGGACAGGGGGGAGGGGACAGGAGACACGCGATCCGACGAGCGTAAACAATACACGTGTTTACCATGCGGCACCGGGATCGATCGGGCTCGAGGATCGCGATAAGCGACAGACAGATGTCTGCGAATTCCGGCAACGAGATGTTTTGTGGGACACGGTCTAGAGGGAATTGAACGAGCAGGGAGTGTGGGGGGGGGGCTTAAAACCGTGCTATAGGAGAACGTACAGCGCCACAGTGATGTCTTGATGTACGTGACAGAGGTGCTTGAACAGCCCAGAAGCTCGATCCCCGAGTATAGCATACTAATTCAGTGACAGAACTTTGTTGTGCTGGATTATGTCTTTGTGACACTCTTACTGGCACATTCGTGACAGTTTCCTGAGTAAAATGATACCCAACACGATATACTTCGGAGTACAGTTGCTTCTTTAATCCACGATTCAAGAGAACAGTCGTTGTCGGAACGGACGCGTTCGGATAATCGAGGTTCTAGTTTTTCATGGATTAAACGAGCAAATACGGCGGGAAGTACATCGTGTTTGGGCTCATATTAATCGGGAAAACGTCAGGAATACGTCGGCGACAGTTTCATAAAAGAATAACAAAAAACGAAACAGTTATGTCTCTTTTTTACAATTTTCGCCAGCGGTGAGGCATCAAAAAATTGGGTCTGTAGGCGATATTTCGGGGCAGCAACAACAAGAAATTTTTTAGACAACATCGAATGATAAAATCGAACTGTGTGTACCTCTCCAACTGGTGGTACATACATGGTTCGTCACTATAATTGTCCTGGGGGCTCAGGCGCGAAACAAGCTCCGTACCCCGCGCTGTATTCTCTCAATGTGAGTAGTAAAATGGAATGCGAGTAGCGTACACGATAACGTCACCGATTTCGATCGAGTTCCTCGACACCGAGCGGGTCGTTGGGCCAAAGATTATCAAGAAAACCGAGCAAGTGCACCGGGTTTCGTAACATGACGTGCCTATGGCCGTCATTATGAACTAAGGAAATTATGTGAACCACACTGGAAAATCGACGCCGATCGACGCCGATCCTTCCCCCTCTACGACGCTATTCCCCCACGCTTCCGCCACGGCCCATGTCACGTGACGCGTTTCGTCTCTGTCTTGCAACGTCACGTGACTAATCCGGTACAGGTAGAGAGGGGGCAACTTTTTCCCCTCGATTCGAGTCAACTTCCCCTGATCTAGTTCATGTCCTTCCATTGTCAACCTGAGTCAGTGTACTCGGAAAAAGGATATTACATGGAGGCTGTAGCTTCCTGCTTCCCGATATCTGCGACCGTAAGTCGCAGTTACGACCCCATTAAAAAAGAATAACGGACCGGTCACTTTTTATTGTTCGTTGTTTACTAACACACATAGCCCTGTTGATAGGGTTGTCACTTAAACGGTCTCTTACCGATTAGTAGACAATTTGCAAGAAATAGGAGCCAAATAGAAAATCCGTTCTTCCTTGAATCATTTCAATGTATTGACATTCCTACTGTGTTAAATAATATTTTTAAATTTTTTGAATATTTTCACCTAGTTTCCCGATTGTTACGAGTAGAAATTTCGTTTCAATTGACGAGTACGACTTCGTAAATAAATATTAAAAATTTCTATGAAAACGGGGCAATATTTTCTGGTTTTCTCTCGCGCGTTTCTCGGATTTTGAACGGTGGTGGCCCGGAAAATCGCGAACCGCCTAATCTCGGTGCCATCCGATCCGTCTGGTCCGCTATCTGCCCGGCAGATAACGCCGGTGCTCGATAGACGAAATGATCGACCAAAAACACGTTATCGGACACGATAAAAGACAGATGGCCGCGGGTGTGCGAGGGCAAAGAGTGCGCGGGGGGAGTATGGTCGCGATCGTCGAAAGCATGCTAGAATTGGGAGAGGAAGGTGATTGCCAGGCAAGCAGCGCGCGATAAAGCGATAAGATATCTGGAAAACAGCTTTCCTGCCGGTAAACATTCCATCTGGCGAGGTTCGGGATTCGATTTCGCGTATTACACTTGCCGAAATCAATCAGGATTATGAAAAGTGGCGCAATGTCGAGAAAATAGTATATTCGGATTCGAGCGCCGCGAAATTTGATAGAGACGATGCTAACGGGCTGCTCCGCGCATACACGTGGCTTCGAGCAGTGTACATTATCTCCGAGCTTGTCGAGAGGACCAGAATTTTATCATCCTTATCTGGAAACAAGATTTTTCGAGCCTCTCCGCAGATCTGTCAGTGTAGTATTTCACTCGAGCACGTTTAATTAATGTGTTTGTGGTTTGGTAACAGCTTCAACACTTCCGCAGTCTTTTTTTTTTCTTTTTTGCTTAATTGTATGTTGCTTTACAGAGAGTGTGATAGAGCTGGTGGGTTGCAAAAGTGTTGATAAGGAATTTTTAATTCCCGAAAGTCGACGATGTCGTTCTGTGTTATATTATATAAGGTCCGAGAGGGCATTTCAGATTTTCAGATAATGTTAATTCGATGATAAGCCTTTGGTTTTTAATTGTTTTTTCGTGGAACTGTTACCAACATATCCGCGACATTTTTCCGATTAAAATGAGCCCAAACACGATACCATTCGGACTGCATTTACTCGTTTAATCGGCGAAAATCTGGAACCTCTATTATCCGAACTGAGCTGTGGGACACGAGTGTTTGGACGATAGAACGGTTACCCGGTTTCGAATTATGTCGTGCTTGGACTCATTCTAATCGGAAAAATGTGAGGAATGTAGATATACAACAAACATTTCCTTTTTCATACTAGTAGTTCTAATTATGGTAATCATAAAAGAACTGGTTTAATGGTGGTGAGCAACGAATTATATGGAAAGTAGCTTATCTGTCTTTACTACTGCATGTTACGAGTCTGAAACAACTGGCGTGGAACAGCAATTATGATTATTAATGTATCAGTAACACGTACAAAGAGATCAACAAAACGGAAGATGGTGTAGGATAACAGGAAAAAGAAAAAAATGGATACATAACTACGGAGGCTTGCAATAAAAATTACATAACACCAAATGAATAAAAACGAAAACCCGATGTTGTAATAACATCTTAATTAGATGTGGCCTGCCAGGAAGCAACAAGATGTACATCTTGTTTAGAAAAAAGAAAAAGAATAAAAAAGCGTAAACGAATGCCTCTGCTGTAGATGGTGCAGAGATTAACATGACTCGACATATATAATATTCATTTTATCCAATCGAATGCAACAAAGATTAGCAAAAAGGGGGTCATTATTTATGAGTTTTCTAATGGGCGCATAAAATTTAACGAATAGAAAATCATTTCCAATTGATTATTCAACATCAATATAAATGAAAGGCACGAAATAGTTCAATGAATTTTATGATCAGTTTATCTGGGCAAATCATCGGTTAAAAACAAGAATTACAATAAAGATATCACACTTCAGCGTGCAAAACAAAAGAAAGCGATGGTGTGCAAGATAAGCAGGAGAAAAATAAGTGAAAAGGAAACGAAATACAATAATAAAAGTGAAACAAAAGATCGGAGAAAAGCTTGACTATCGGATCTTAATGGAACAGTCGTGTACGGATAAAAGTCTTTCGTTTCGTGATAATTCAAAACGCTCGATTGTAGATCTCGAACAACCCGTTCAGGAAATCATGAACAGCAATTAAAAGACTCAATTACACGATGTGACGCGGATAAAACCGGTGGCTGTACACGTGTAACTGTGTCAGCAGCGGTGCCGTTTCGTCACTAATTTACTATTAATAAATTTGTGGTGGGTGATAAATATGCATGGGCTCGATGAAAACGTGTTGAGAAATGAAAAACTTCGGGTTAGAAAACTGTGAGGGGAAAGGGAAACTCTATACCTGCATAGTGTACATGATTCATTAAAACGAATGAGTCATTAAACTTTGCGTGGAGCAATCGAAAACTAAATAAAATAATAAATAACATTCAAAATGTTAAACTTTGAAGCAACTAAAATCTACAAAATAAGTTTGCAATTTTAGAGCAACCAAAATGCACAACCTCCAAAATTTTGAGCAACAAAAATGCATAAATTTTTATAAAAGCTAGTACTTTGTCCTTAAACTACTCTAAAAAAAAAATGTTGAACTTTTTTACTATTTTCAAAAAAGTTCTATTTAAAAAAAACACCTATATCCAAGCATCCAGCTCCCCCGAAACAAAGCCAAATTAATTATGCGAACGCAAGAACCATAAAAGCGATCACACGCATGCGCCGTCGGTCAGTTTTCTGTCTTATCGCTGAACACGTGTGCGCTAACAGTTCGTCATATATCGAGACCAGTGGCCCGACCGCCAGAAAAGAAATGAAAACAGATGAAAACGTATCACAATGACGCACAAGTGCATTTACTATTACGAGATAATACTATCCGCTCGGACAGATTTTTCTATCTAATTATCGCGTCGGAGCGTGAACTACGATTCGCCATTGCGGCCGAATTATACGTACACAACAGAGGAGGAGGTATAGTATCTACGGGGGAAAACCACTCACCATAATGGCGATCAGATGTCTGTAGTCGTAGGGGAGGGGCCCGTCGCCCCTCAGGATGAAATGTTGAGTACGAAGGAAGTGTTCCAAGTACGAGGGATGCGAGGCCATCACTCTGGAGACATGATCCAGTCTGTTGTTTTGAAGGAACGCGTCCATCAACAGATTATGAGTCTGAAAACACAAGAAGATTATGGTTAGTCAGAAACCTGGACGTACGGGCGAAAAAAGCAAGAAAAATTACATGAAAATCGCGATAAAACGCACGCGTTTTAAAAATTCACTGCACAAAATCAGCTGTAACAACAAAGTCTTTAATTATTCTTCTGCGAAACGTTTATCAATGCATTCCGGACGTTTTTCTGGTTAAAATGAGCCCAAACACGACACAGTTTCCATCTCAATTGCTCGTATAATACGAGATAAACTAGAACCTCTACTATCCGAACCGATCGATGAAATACAAGTTTTCGGATAGTACAACCGTTATTTAGCTAGGTTTCAAAATGAAACTTTTGCTGACATATACTCGTGACACTTTCCTGATTAAAATACTTATTAACAATAATATCACTGAAACAATAATATTCGAATAATAGAACACTTGTCCAACAATCGTGTTTTAAACAAGCAAACAGGTTTCGAATGAAGTCGTGCGTGGGCTCATTTTAATCAGAAAAATGTCGCCAATGTACTGGTAGAAGTTTCGTGAAAAAATCGTGAAAAACGAAAAAATTCTGCCACAATTTTTCCCAAATTCCCATTTTTCCCCCCTTTTTCCCTGTTTTCGAAACGCAGTACAACGTTCGATTCGGTTCCCAACGGTGTTCCGGTTCAATCTGACAGTTTAAAATAGTTGATGAGGAATAAAACGGTTTCGTGGATCAAAGTGTAAAACGAAAATGGATGAAATATCACCGGTGGATCATTTGTGGAACTATTTCGGAGGATCGTGGCCGAGGGTTTCTCGGCGATCGTTAACGTCTAAATTGCTTTCACGTGTTTCGGACTCTCCTTTCCTCGACGCACGCTATAAATTTCAGCATTAGAAAGTTCGTATCTCCGCGGCCGATTTTCATCCGGCCTTTGGCTAGATCGTTGGCTGGAGCTCCCTAAAATCGGCTCAACAACAGCAGAACCTGAAACCTTCACTGTATCAAGTGATACTAAAACTCGACTATAACACTAAACCTACTGACATCTAAAAGAGACTGGCACACGTGTTGCTTTACAAGCACTTTACAGAAACAAGGACGCCATCTTTATTCCAACCTGAATTTTCAGCCATCACAATTTCAACAATCGAGGACCTCGGAGCGAAAACCGAAGTCTGAGAATTGTTTAAAAAATTTGTTTAATCCCCGCACCAAAACACTCGGCCATTTATAAAAATCGTTGAAATTTTTAGAAGATCAATTTAACGCACTCTGTTAGTGTAAATGTCCGAGTCTCGTTGCCATAACGTTCGCCTACCGTTCGGTCTCGTCGCCGGGCCACGTAACAACCGTAAACGCTGGTCACATAATCGCGTTCGCCACCCCTCTGGTCGCGAAACCGAGCAACTGGGTCACTCGGAAGAGATCCTCGAAATCAGGTGTTTGCGTTGCGTCATGCGAGCCGGCCGAGCACACGCTCGTTGTCTTCGACTTTGACTGTGCCACCGACAGTTGGTGTTGGTGGTGTTAGGCGAAACGATGCGCGGTGGAAAGCCGTGAAACCGATAGACAAGTTGGCGTCGTCGTCGTCGTCGTCGTCGTTGTGTTATTCCTCGTCTCTTTGTCGTTCCCGAAACGCAGATGCGACACCGCCGGCTATACTTAGATCTTACATCGCGACACCCTTTCGACGCTTGCTCGTTTTTGTTTTCGATCCCGTGGGGACCACCGCTTTCGTACAGCTGCGACCTGGCCTATTTAAACGATACTTCAACGTTTCTTCAGCTTTTACTTTGACGGAGCCGCGCCGCGAGCCGCGACAGATCGGTTCGCGCGTAATCCAGCGATCGGGGATCGGACATTTCTTGAGATTGTGCTGTTCTGCAGGCCGGTTTCTTTATGACAATTTTAGTGGCGTATTCGTGACACTTTTACGAGTAAAATGATACCTGACACGACGTAGTTTGGATCTCGATTGCTCCTTTAAAACGCGATAAACTGGAACCTCGCTTATCCGAACTGGTCGGCGGAATTGAGAGTTTTTGGATCGTGAAGCTGTTATTCGGCTGGATTTCTTAATGGAACTTTTTCGGACATATTCCTGACACTTTTATCGTGTAGCATCTGTATTTATTAATTAAACCAAAATTATTTTTATTTCAATCGTTCTGGTATTTTCTATTTTGGGTTTCACCTGTTTATTTTTGTTCTAAATGCCGAAAATTTGCAATTTAATCATGGCGAACGCGAAACTCCGCCAACGTTCTCAACCTTATGGACGTTAGTCGTCCTGACCTCGCCACACGATCTTCCTCGAATTGCCATTAGATCAGCATGTATATAAATTGATATTCCCCATGTGGCGAAAGCCAGGAATGAAAAGGCTTTCCCATTTAATTTGTACGCGTCGGTCGTCGACCTCCCGGCAACAGTTCGCATCGATATCGTGCTCACGCAGAATCGTGTATACTAAACGCCGCCGTCGCAATGTCACAATAGCACGCGATGGATCGCAACTCGTTGAAACAGGTGTTTTCGAGTGTTTCGCGACGATGCTCGTCTCGCGGTGAAAACGTTCGGTCGAGAGAAAAGTGTTTTAGGTGTCGGTCAGTTCGACACTAACACGATCCCACGGTAATTAAACCGAGGATCCCCAAAATTTAATTGTCCAGAAGATTTACGCAACCTCTTCGTTTTCAATTATTTCTCTATAAAATTATCATTAACTTACTCGTGACATTTTTCTGATTAAAACGAGCCCAAACACGACACAATTCGGAGCTCGTGTGCCTGCTAAATCCCGAACGCTGAATCTCCACTGGTCAGTTCGGATAAGCGAGGTTCCAGTTTATCGTGCATTAAACGAGTAAATAGAACTCGAATTATGCCGTGTGAGGTATCGTTTTAATCGGAAAAATGTCGCGGACGTGTTGGCAACAGTTTCATCGAAAACAAAACAGTTATACCGAAGATATAACGAATTTTTTATCATGCCGCGCTTCCCTGCGCTCGAGTTTCAAGCACTCTCGAGGGCTACACGTTGCTAAATCGAAGTGTAACCGGGATAAATTGTTAATTAACGTGTACCACACCATATTGCAGTGTGCTGTACAATTTTTAAACCAACAATAGACACTTTAAATCGCTCGAAATCGTTGAAACGAGAGTGGATTCGATTAAATCACGGTGACCCGCGTTCGCAACCATTCGCAACTAAATCCTTTGCAATCAGAACCTATGCAACTTAATTAATTCGTATTATAATCTAATTGTAGAGGTCAGTGGGCGATCACAGCGATACGAGTCCTGAGAAAAAACCTGTCATAAGAACGAATCAATCCTGTCAAGATCAGTGGATCATCGAAGTTGCCGTTTACACCTGGGTAGTAAGAAGACGATAAGGAAGTCTGCATACCTGATAAATCTCGATCGTCGATAACCGGTAGCCTTTAAACTTTGGAACTGAAGAACAGTTTTATCGAGTCCTCTTAAACGACTTACGAGATTCGTGACTTATACAGTATAATATTGATGACTGTTGCTGTATTTGTCAGTCAATATGTAACACCGTCTCTCAAAACAGACCTCCAAACGAACGTGACGCGTTGCTCTGACGAAAGCTGATCCCGATCTGACCGGACTTTCTCGATAAGGGACTCAC
>CM052114.1:3767425-3784094 GCA_028454245.1 Halictus quadricinctus | reverse complement strand
GGGGGGGGGCAACAAACATGAACGACATTTAAACCTAAATGCACCCACTTCTGGTGTCAATCGATGATATGATTAATAATTAGACATACAGGACAGTAACAATTTTAGAACACTGTTCTATTGTTTACAAGTTATTAAAATTATTGAAACACATTTTGCATAAAGATCCGCTAACAATGGGAGCTTCATGCAAAATAGGAACCCGAATAGGAATTAATTTCTCCCTTTTGCAGTTCCATTAAGTTGTTAAAAACATGTTTTCGGAATCTTGCAAGCCTTTTACTGTTTTACATTGCACAACACCTAGTTTTTGTGATAAATGCATAAAATCAGACTATTAATAGCGAGTGTTTTTGTAGCGGCGATTCGAGGTCGTCGATGGAAGTCAAAGGGTGATACGTGGTCGCCGATCAGCTGCTCGCGGATCAAGAATAGTCGCCGATTCGCGTCATCAGCCTTAGCAAAAGCATTACTCAATTAACCCGTACGCGGGGGTTTGGCAAGATCCCGACGGATTGTCCCGGTGAGACCCTCCCGAAGATCCTCCTTCCGAGAACTCTTTTTTTTTGGCAGAATCTGCTGGCACCGAGCCCGAGAAACAGCTCCCCGAGACTTCGTGACGAGAGCCTCTCTCTTGCTCGTGCCACAGCTCTTCTCCTTTCTCTGCTTCTTTTCTTCCACTAGTTCCAATTTTGCCTTCTTCCGTTCACCTTCCAATAATAATCTCATTCTTCCTCTTATTTCTCCTCTCCTTCTTCACATGCTCCGAACGCGGCGCAATGGCACCGAAGACTTCAGCGCGGCAACCGTGCAAATCCATTTTTTATTCAAATTGTTGATGACGTTATTTTTATATTAAGTTATTGCAAGCCATAAAAACCAAGGAACTTTGTTCTTCCATTCACCGTTTCGCTGGAAGTGAAAATAACGCAGTAATGTCTCGATTATCGGGAAACTCCGGAACCGAAGGGTTAATTATTTAGGATTTTTAATGTTTAATCAAACGATTTTGTGATGAAACTTTCACAGATAGATTCGCGACGTTTCTCCGATTAAAATGAGCCCAAACACGATACAGTCTGGTCTGCATTTGCCTGTGTAATCCACGACAAACTAGAACCTCGCTTATCCGAACCGATTTAGTGAAGCGGAACTTACTGGTCGTTTGGTGCAGGAATTATGTAATTTTTGAAATTTCTCCTTACACAATCGACGCACCGAGGTCTTTAATTTCTTAAGCTCTCATTGTTCCAGACTCTTCAATGATTGTTCGAAGATGCGAGAAGTAATTTGGGACAGCGTAGGATAGGTGCTGACAGCAACGTCGTTTGCCAGAGGAGGGAAGACTATAATAACGAAGTTGGTAACAGGTTTCGTTCAGAGAGTCACACAGTGTTTCTAATTTTACTTAATGGCGCGTATTTATGTTTACACAATTTTCGCGACGATTTGTGGCCGCTATATTCGACCCGACAGGCTTTTAAATAAGGATCCCCCGAATTCCTTTCTTCTGAGGTCGACTAATTTTGGGACACTGTTGGCCTAATGCAATCGACCATTTCCACGAAACCAGATTTTCTCGTTGTTCTGCAATGTATTTGGAGAAAAACTGATTTACAGAATGAATTTATTCATTTAATTTTCGTTAGAACTACATTTTATCTTTCGAGTTTCAATTCTTTGATTTCCCTAAGTGGATCTGTTTGATTTTATTGAATTTTCTAAATTTTCATTTGCTAGTCAAGCTGTTAACACTGTGCCGCATTGGCCAGGTTTTCTCAAAGGACTGGAGGCGCCATTTCACCAGAAGGAAACCATTAATCGTCCGACGACTTTCTAAAACTCTGATAACGACGCTTTATCGTTCGCCTAAATGCGTTCCACGGATTGAATCGGTCTCGACCTCTTTTCAAGAGATACCAGAATTTGAAGGTGACTTAGGACGATTGGAACCTTATCTGTGAAAAGCTTAAGTGCAACCTCGTCCCGTTGATGACTCACTGTCGCTCACACGTATGCATCAAAATCGCATTTTCGACTTCTTTTCGTTCTAAAGAAACTGAGGAATTGCCATACTCTGTTTCGGTCTCGGAAATTGTGCTACGTCAATTACATAATACTTGTGCATCCCCTAATCTCTCTCAACGTCTGCTGCAACTTCAACGAATATGAGACACATTTTCCACAATGATTAATTGATCTAGATTCTCCACTGATTAAAATCATTAAGAGAACAAATACGAGTGTCAGCAGTCTAACAACGATCACTCCGAAAATAGTACACAAATCTTCCCACTACTCTTTCCTAATCCCACCACATTTGCATCGACCATAATCTGCCCAACGTACCAGAGTCTTCCAACACGTGTATAACGGGACTAGTATATACTCTAACCTTGAGACCCGCTTTTGAAAACCGTGAATAACATTTCCAGCACAACACTTGTAATTCAGATACCACTATCGTACCATTTCGCAACGCTGAAACATCGTACGAAAATATATGATCTTCAAACGATTTTGACAATTTTTCAAAGACGAATCGAAAACAAGACGAACATAAATGCCTTCCTCGCTATACGCACCTTCAAAGAAAAAGTCTGCGGTTGAAAGATCAAAGAAGTCCCTGCCAATCGTCAAACTTCTGCTACCATAAACAACTCAGTATGGGAGTGGTTAATAATGTGTAATCCTCTAACTATAAGATGGTCCAACGCGTGTCTCGAGCTCGCGCGAAAGAAGATCGAGAACGATATTATATAGATCGTCCTCCAAAAGGAACTCGCGTGACGGACAAACAAGATTAGGCGAACCGGAATAGCATGGAATCCGCGTGCGTGGGCGTGCGCGCGAAAATCTCCGAGACACGTGCGAACATAGTGAACGAGGCCTGCATTATGCGAGAACGCCTCGCCCATTCCGTGTGTTCTCTTCTTGCATAATGGGATGAGGAATTGCTATTGATTCGTATTAGGATAATACGTTGCGAAACGACACGTCCGACGAACCGGTAAATCTTCTTTATTGATCGACGATGCCGCACACAAACATAATCCCGCTCGCTGACGAACGACATATATCGCTCTTCAAAATGGTGTTGGTGGTTTCTCGGATTTCTGCTGCATCGGCGGAACTATGCGAATTTTTTTTTTCTAGCGTTTTTATACCGTGGACGTAACGTTTGCTCGTGCAAATAGATTGTTTATTGTCGAGCGGGAGAATTTGTGGCGAGTGATATGGAGATCTATGTCGAAAGATTTTTGTGTGTGAAAACATGAAAAATTAATTCTAATCCTCACAACGCTGGCTTCGCGCGTGGAAAAGTTGTGAGACAATGTTAATTTAACGATGTAACTGTTTCGTTTTTGACTATTTCTTTATGATACTTTTATCATCATATTCCTGACATTTTTCCGATTAAAATGATACCCCACACGGTACAGTTCGGATCACACTGACCCGTTTAATCCGCGATAAACTAGAACCTCGCTTATCCGAACTGATTTTTTGGGGTACCAGTTTTGGATGATAGAATGGTTACCTGGGTCCGAATCGTGTCGTGCTTGGGCTCGTTTTAATCGGAAAAATGTCAGGAATGTGTCGGTAAAATGTTCATGGAAAAATAATTAAAAACAAAGAGGTTATATTAAAAATATACCTAACCCCACATCATACGCACCTCACCCATCGAGATTTCTCTTTTGCTTCGTTTTTCTGTTTCTTTCGACCCGACAGAGATCAATCGAGCTCTTCCGGCACGAAAATGAAATTACGATCCCAGTTGCGGTTCAATGATCCAAGATGGTTATTAAGGCAGAAGTTCCACGGACGTTGTTTACTTTATTAGCGAATCGCGCGTCGCTGTGGCCAGACAAAGGAGCCATTAGGGGTTTCATACGGCTTTGTGTTCCACCGGAAATTGTCGGTGTTCCAAATACACGGATTCCGTTATAGTGAACAACACACACACACACACACACCGACCGTGCGGAGAATATATAGATTGTTTTAACGCCGTTCGCTGCATTATTCATCCCCGGTAACGAAGAGATGTCCCCGGTGACACGGCCATTTGAATCTCCCGGCTGGAAAATTTGTCTGGGATGATCGGAAAAGTCGATTATCGATCGACAACATCCTATCTGAATAATTGCTGTCGTATAAAATATCGATGCCCGTACAACGCTGCTCGTTCGACGTAATCATTTCGAAATGTTGGACCGTTTTCAAACAGACTAGCTTCCATCATAATTATTGGACTGCGGATGTTACGCATTTATGACGAAAATGAGTGCAATTTGAAAATGGCGAGATTTTAAAAATCGGTTTTTGGTGGCACTAAATTGATTAAATCAACAAATTAATTTGTAAGCGACTCCTGGTTCTGGCGACAAATACAGAAAATTTTGATTTTGAATTTTTAAGGAACAGAGGACAACGTCCGCCTTGTTCTTACTATCGCTATTACTATGGCGCTCTATTTATACGCATGATCGTTTCAGAATGCTGTTCTCCCGAGAATATTCAAGACCTTGACGGAAAAATCGACGGTGAGATCGTTCGGATCGAGAAATGCGTTAACATCGCCCGCTGCTATATTAATCCGAGACGTGTTTGTAGCTAGACAAACGTATTATTGATTCTCGTGTTGACGTTCCCGTCTGTGTTCGAGACATTTTCGCTATAATCGCGGATAATCGCTAAAATGAAGCGCCAAGGTCCCTCGATCGTCGCGATATTACATCGTCGGGCGAGATAGCCCTCGAGAGCGAAAAAATTCGATAGAAAGGCACCTAACGCGACAAACAACGAGCAGAGTAACACACCCGAGAACTCGATTGCCCGGGAACCTTGTAACATATTATTTCGTGTATATCACTCCCACGCAGATGGTGTCGTGACTGCTCGTTCCTCTCGATGTTAAATCCTAATAGCGCTCCTCAACAGAGAACTTACTGAATAAAGCAAACATCTGTAAAAAGCAATCTGAAAATTTTTTGAATTTGGTGGACTACAATTTCGGTACCTACGATTTCTCTATGACACTTCTACCAACACATTCCTGGCCTTTTTCTGAGTAAAACGAGCCCAAACATGGCACAATTCGGAGAAAATTTGTTTTAAACAAAACACCGTGAATTAAACATTATTCTTCTATGAAACCTTCACCAACATACTCGTAACACTTTGCTGGATAAAATGAGTCCAACCACGACGAAATTCGAAGCCAGGTGACCGTTCTATCATCGAAAAACTGATGCTTCACAGATCCGTTCGGATAATAGAGGTTCTAGTTTATCGTGAATTGAACGAGTCAATACAATCCGAATGGTATCGTGTTTGGGCTCGTTTTAATCAGAAAAATGTGACGAATGCAATGGTAAAAGTTCCATAGAGAAATAATGACAAATAAAAGAGTTATGTTACTTTTTCACGGTCGACTCGAGGGGCTAGAGATCGAGAATTAGTGTCTGTGCACTATGTAAGCGATACTTATATGTTGATTTTGTTGGAGATATCGTTAGTGTGGTCCTGTGGGGATTAGATTGTAGGGAAAAAGTAGAGAATGCCGGAGGTGTTAATGACAGAGAAGCGAGAGTTGTCGATTGTTGGTAGCGGACGTTGCACGATGCTATTGAGAACACGCGAGCCGCTCGTGGGTTGCTCGAGAATTGATTACCGAGTCGTGAGACCACTTGTTAACTCGCAGATACCTATTCAATAATCTGGTGAACACTTGCTAAGAGGGTCCCCTCTCGCCTCTTCGTACACGTGACTCAACCATAACTAAACAGACTCCATGACGAAACTAACTCTCCACTGAACTTCTATTCATTTCTTCCTGCAAGCAACGTACATACAATTATACTAATAATTGTCCAAGTCAATTGTTACAAACAGAACTTGAGTGAAAATGCATTTTCTTTTTTAATAATTTTAATAAATCGGGGACAATGAAACAACATCGTTCAATACTGCTACTGTCTTCAAATAAATAAATGATATTTGTTTCATGATTTGACAGTCGACGCGTTAATCATCTGTCGAAACGACCATTCCGTAATGACCGTTCCTTTCTCCTCAATCGGGAACTTCCAGGCCTCGTTGCAATTAAAGAATCGGTCGGTGCAAACACGCGTTTATGGTCGTTCGAGTGTCGTAAACGTCCCCCGTCCCGGTTCGCGAGATCCAACGATCATTGACCCGCGAAAACAACTGCCGAGGGGAAAATCGTCTTGTCACGAAGAACATGTAATACGTCAATTATCAACGTGGGGCGTAAATGGGAAGCAGCCTGACTCTCGGGTAAAGGAGAGTTCATACGTTAGATACGTTTTACAGCGGCTACGTGACCGAATAGACTCGCGAGGAGCGGAAGGGGACGATAGAATGATATCAAGAAGAGAACCCCACGCATGGCGTTAATCATGATCGTTTGCGGAGAGATACGGCTTAATTAAGATCGACTTGTGCATCTTGGAAACTTGGGCGCATCTGCCTCGAGTTAATTCATTTCACTAATTTCCCCTGTTGCTAAATTTTTATGCAAAATTATGCTCTACATGTATTGCAAGAGACAGAAGCCAAGGAAGTTAGTTTTCTCTTCCAACAATTCAACAGAATCCAGTATTGCGTCCATATATGTGAAAACACTGAAACTATTATGTCAATTATTTATGATATTTAATGTTCAATGTAATGATTCTTAAATGAAACTTTCACTAATAGATTCGCGACATTTTTTCGAGTAAAATGATACCAAACACGACACACTTTCGATCGTGTTCGCCTGTGTAATCCACGATAAACTGGAACCTCGACTATCCGAACTGGTCAGTGGAGTCATTACAATCCACTGAATTGTGGATTGCGCAGGCATATCGTCACCAAATTGTGCCGTGTTTGGGCTCGTTTTACTCAGAAAAATGTGACAAATTCTACTATCAGTGTGAAAGTTTAAAAATCCAAACTGAACTTCGTCGAATTACTTTCGCATATTCGGGAGGAACGAATCCGACAGTTGTCATGAAACAAGCTGTGACACCAATGGACCCCAGTTTTAGCGTTCAACAGTGTTAAATTGGTGCTCGGGTCTGAGATAGCCGCTCGTAAAACCGGGAAGAACCGTGTGAATTCGCTCGGACTCGATAAAGCCTCGGGAAATCAGAAAGCACGCTAGACTTCGCATCCTTTTAAATCGCTTATCTTTATTCCGTGGGGAGCATAAGGCTCGGCTCTGTTGGGGGGACCGGGACACATGTTTGCCTGGCCTAAAACAACACAGCTCCACGAGGCTCGAGTGTCACTGGCCTTATCGAACATAAACGAGAGTGTGTAACGCACGCGTGAAAGGCGCCGCAAGTTTGCAAACACAGAGCTCTTTTCTCTCCTCGAAAATCCGAAAACTGTGGTTTCCCGTTTCCGCAAAGAAATGACGCGATTGTGGAGGTCCCTCTCTCTGCGTAGCTGTTGCTTGGTTACCCGTTCGGTCGAGAGGAATTTAAATGATATTTTTCTTGTTGTACAGCGAGTATATCTGGTGGTGATAACATGGAAGCGATAAGACCGCGAGAGAGGACAGCGAATTCTGAACCGAGCGGAGCGCAAGGCCGCGAAGGAAGCCGAGTGTGAGCTGCTTATCTTGTTTTCGATAGGACTTCAAGGACGCGAATTATGCTGCCGAGTGTGTCTGCTACTCTTTCGAGATACCCAACACCCAGCCTGACTCAGATGACGACGAAGGTGAAGAAGACCTAACACGCTCTAAAGTCAAGACGACGATGAGCAAGATAGTGGAAGACAAACCAGGCCTAAGTCAGGTGAACACGAAGAACGCTTAATTAAAATCAACACAAAAACCAGGCGGACCTAACTCGGTCGAAGATGATGACGAAGTCATCCGAGACCTAATTCGGATGAAGAATATGTAACTCAGACGACCATGAAGACGAAGATGAAGATGAAGATGAAGACGAAGATGAAGACGAAAATGAAGGTGAAAACGAAGGTGAAGACGAGGAAGGCCTATCTCGGATAACGAAGACATAATTCGGACGAAGAATATGTAACTCAGACGACCATGAAGACGAAGATGAAGATGAAGACGATGACGAACATGAAGACGTCGGTGAAAACGAAGATGAAGACGACGGTGGAAACGAAGATGAGGACGAAGATGAAGACGAAGATGAAGATGAAGACGAAGATGAAGGTGAAAACGAAGGTGAAGACGAAGAAGGCCTACCTCGGATAACGAAGACATAATTCGGACGAAGAATATATAACTTAGATGAAGATCAAGACGAAGACGAAGACGAAGACGAAGACGAAGACGAAGACGAAGAAGGACTAGCTCAGATAAAGCGGACCCAAATCAGACAAAGGCAAAGATGAGAAAGCCCTAACTGAGAGGAGAACCAGTCCTCGAAGACAGCAGTTGTTAGAAACATCTTCAGCTTGGCCAGTGCGAGCTCGTCGGAAGAGGAGAGGTCGCCGAGTGGTACCATAAACAATGACTTTCTAACCGGAATGGATGCGCGCGAACGTTGGACCCCGGGCGGGGTTGAGGTATCGTAGGGAGTTGATAGATTCCAGATGCTGGCATGTAACGGGGCCGTGAAGTATGGTCCGGGTCGGGGATATAAAAACGTCGACAGCAACCGAAGAACGAGAGAAAACCGAGAGGAACGGTGAACATGAGAGAGCCAGTCGATCTCGCGTTTAACCTTTCGCATGTTTCTTCTGAGAAATTAACGAGTGACCGATAAGATACGGAGGAGTTTTAAATGTGAAGCTTCGGGATCCGCTTCTTGGTTGTGATGGGGGCCATTTAGTGTAGCCATACTTGTGGAGCATAGTATAGTGGCGGGACAGGTTCGAACACGATCTGGTGCCTTGGCACGTTGACAATGAATCGTAGAATTTGTTTACAGCATCCTGGGTTCAAGATTGTAGCAATATTTTCTTGAAAATATTTATCTATAGAGCTGCTCTCAATTTGGACGTGATTGTGTAAGGTCATTAAGTTCACTATTGTTAATTGGAGATATTGCTGCGAGGCAAGTCCACTTTTTGGTAAAAGATAGATATAGTGTGATCTAAATAGATATAGTGCATTCTGAATAAATATGTTATGGTCTGAATAGATACAGTATATTTTGAATAGATATAGTACATTCTGAATAGATATAGTACATTCTGAATAGATATAGTATGATCTGAATAGATACAGTATATTTTGAATAGATATAGTATATTCTGTGTAAATATAGTATGCTCTGAATAGATATAGTATATTCTGAATAGATATCGTATATTCCAAATAAATATAGTATATTCTGAATAGATATAGTATATTCTAAGTAAATATAGTATGTTCCGAATAAATGCAACATGACCTTGACAAATATTGTACATTTTGCATAAAGAGAGTGTGATCCATAATCCCACAGTTATTGCAAAATATTAGAGAACAGTATCAGAAGAATGCGTTTAACATTCAGAGACCTTCAACGATCCAGAAATATGGTCGAAGATCGACAACAACAGGCAGCGAACGACAAATATTTTTCATTCGCAGTGGTATCGACTGGTCGCCATTGAATATGTGATTAGCCGTCGCGTAAGCGATAATTCTATTACTCAAGAAAAACAATCGTTGAAAATTCGCGTTCAGTGTTGAAGAACGGACTATCTAGCGTGACTCACGCGCGATCAACCAGCAATAATCGCACCGCCTTCGGCACGGGAATCGTTTAAACATTCTTTAAGGTACCATTAAACAACTTCCTCCGGGAACACGTGTCACGTATTTACCTCGAACACGTTAAAACTGTAACATTTTACAAATAAAATCGTGGACGACAATTAACAAATAAATTGTGGATCCCTGTGCAAAATCAAAATTTTGTTGGTTGCAAAAAACAGGAGTCCCTATAAACCTATCAACATCTACAAATTTATTTCTTGATTCAATAATTTTAGTACGACAAAAGTAATGCATCGATACTGCTCATTTTTTTAAACAATAATATTACTTCAAATTGCAACTACTAATAAATTAAACGCTTAACACTAAAACCAATGAATAATAAATGTAACTGATGTAAATATATTGCTTTGTAATAATGAGAAGAGTGCATACAATATTGATTACAATATGTGCTTCAATAAAGACAATTATTAATTCTAACAGAAAGAGACTAGGCATCAGTTTGATAGCGACAATTTATGTCCGGTTATTTTTGTAATGTGAAATGAGCACCGGCAGTGGTCCATAAATCCAGTATTAGGCTTGTCAAGTCCCTCTGACATAAATAAGGTATCAATCACTTTCCCCTTATCCCCAGGATCCCACGCTTTCCCGTACCTGGATTTCTAATTACAGCCGGTACGCACATGGTGCATGAAGGCGCATGAATTTATGGCTGCTTAGGGTGTTACGCTGCTCCCGGATAAACTCGGCTACCGGGTTTAACCCCCGACTGGTAGAACAGGATCAAAATAACCCACGCCATTCCCCCTGGGGAGTCCTGTGGAACTGGTTACAACACTACCTGAATAACCCTAACCTGTCATCAGTGGTCCCGAGACACAAAAGTGTTACTAGTTTCTGGTCTAACTCTTTCTTCCAAACAAAGTGCTTTTTTTCCTATTTTCTCGCGGAGAAGCATCGAGAAAATTATTATCGTTCATCATTAGACTGAATTTCTATGCGAAATAAAAATTGTTTCCATCAATTGAAGGAGACACTGACCAAAAATTTATTGACTGTACCAATTAATTCGTAATCCTCCTAATGGAACATTTGGACTTTGTTTTAGACTAAAATTTGTCACAACTAAATCCATTTGCAAACAAATCAAATACTCTCGAGGCTTGACATCATTAAGAAATATTGAGCTGGTCGAGACACCTCTGCACGAGCTATTAAATTAAAAACAACAGGTCAACTAACGTATAAAATACCTCCCAAAAATATGTTAAAAAATTCTCAAATTCTCAAATAAACCTCTAGTGGACAACCATAAAAATGATTAAGATCCTATTAATAGGTGAAGTGTTATTTAAAAAAAAGTAAAAATTATTTTTTTTTTAATAGGATTTTCAATTACGCTCTGTGTCAAAAGGAAGCTCAGAAATCTCCTTTTACATTCTAATCCCAAACGAGGCGATTAGATGACGTTACCGGAGATGACTCGTTGGTTCGCAATCGAAATCGTTGCCGTCGAGGGGTCCGTTAAAAAGTGGACAATGGGCGTCCAAAAATTATGCAATAATGATCGGTGGGTAAATGCGAGAAGAAAAAGAAGTGGGAAAAAAAAAGGGTAGAGCAAAGGAAAAGAACTCGGCCCGGTGTTTAATCAGCCGAGGAGCAAAACAAGCCGAAGTTAGGTTCATTCAGAGGTCTCCCGTGTGTCCCGATGACACGAAAACGAGCAAAAAGAAAAAGTTGTGGCCTCGTGTGCACAAGCTCTCCTCCGGACCCGTTTCTCGAGGTCTTCGAGAAGCGAAGGCGGCCTATGACCGCTTGTAACAACATTGAGAGCCAGAGCCCAGATCTCCAGAACCGGTTCTCAGCTTGGAAAACAATTTTACGATCTCGGGGGAATTGGACAGAGGGGGAGGATGGGGGAGAGGGAGAGAGAGGGAGAACGGTGTTGGCAGGACAGAAAACAGCAGGGGGATAAACGGCAAGATTCGACGAGAGCGTGTGTCTCAACGAGCCACCGTGCCCAGATGGGAGCATATATCCTCATCAACAGAGTAGGAAGAGGATCCGCGAAGGGGGAGGGGAGAACAGAGACAACAAGATGGAGGCAGGAGCGAGAAAGAGCGAGAGAATGTGTGGCATCACGATTCCCCGGTTAAAAATAATCCGAGGAGGAATCTTTCGTTAGCCGTCTCTTCTTTTCGTTCTCTCTCTCTTTCTCTCCCTCTCTCTCTCTCTCTATCTCTCCCTCGCATCGTTTTAAAGCGACTTCAAAAGGTTTCAGATTCTCCAGTTCGCGGAGATAATAAATAGTTCGAGACCGGTAAAGAATTGAAACTGGCTCCCGTTGGCCGACGGGAGATTGCGTAACCCGGTGTGCCAGAGAAAAACATTAGAAATGCAAAACTGCGGAGCAAGCCGGCGAACAGGCACCGCAAACTTGTCTCGTAATGGCCGGGCAGATTGCTATACTAAGAGCTGCGAACCGTTTCGTTATTTTCCTGGCTGTGCAGTAAGCGTAATCGCGCGGCGATTTCGGAGCGTTCAGCGGCGTTTGTCAATGAGTTTTGTCGAGTCCGTGAGAATCGATGCACGGGGAGGCACACGTGACCATTTCCGGCATTGTCGCAAACTTGCGCACCACTGTTGATAACAAATTCGAGCGCGGTATAGATTCCACTCAGTGGGATAGAAAAGATCGTCGCCTGGGTAGGTTCGTTTGCAGTGATTTCTCGATTTATTCAACAACTAACTTTGTTGTTCGTCGCTATTTTTTATGGCATTGTCATCGACGCGTTCGTGACATTTTTCCGATTAAAACGAGCCCAAACACGATACAATTCGGATCTCATTTGCTCGTTTAATCCTTGATTCAATGGAACCTCTATCATAGTTCGGATAATCGAGGTTCTAGTTCATCGTGCATTACGCGAGTAAATATGCTCCGAATTGTGCCGTGTTTGGGCTCATTTTAATCGGAAAAATGTCGCTGATATGTTAGTAAAAGTTTCACTTTAAAAAATCGCTTGAATAAACGTTAAACATTTCAATAACAATGACCAAAACCTGATCTGGAGATTGCACAATTCTTTTTTCACTTTTTATGATCCAATAAAATACATATGCACTGACAGTGCCACGATTTTCAAACGCATAAATTAAGTTCTCTCGATATCACAGCGTGTTACTGACGTCTGTGCAGTTTTACGACGGAGCTGAGTCATTATCAAAATAGAAAAAAAAACCGTCTAACAATTCCCGATCAATGGGCGCTCGTATCAATCTACCGACAGACAATGTGTATTCGATTACCACGGCAGATAGAGGAAACAGCCACGTGGCGAGTACACACCGACGAATGAACTTTGATATTATTCGAATGCGTCTCTCGATCTGCTTATCTCCCCGTCTCCTCGAACTCGCGGAAATTAGCAACAAAGTATCATTAATTACGCATGCGCGATTAAACAAAAAAGAAAAAAAAAAAGAAAAGAAGCTACACGCGACTTCCGAGGGGGCAAAAATTCTCGATATACATAGAACGCAGTCAAATGTCGCGAATCTCGTTTCATTACCCCCCCGCAACCATAATCGTACGCACTTACCACGAGAACAATTTATTTTTCGATTCTGGTCGACGTGGCGTTATTCAATCAACAATTATAGAACGAACACGTGCGGCGACGAGTACAATGATCCGTTGCAAGTGCAAGTAAATAATAAAGTAATAAATTAAATTTTACATTTTTTGTAATGATAAATCAAATTTACAAACAATGAAATGATAAATCAAATTTCACAAATAACGAGACGATAATGGATCGAATTTTACAAATAGTAAAATGATAACAAATAATAAAACGATAACAAATTAAATTTCACTACTAATAAAATGATAAATCAAATTTTGCAGATAATAAAGTAATTAAAATCAAATTTTACAAATACTAAAAAGATGGAGTCATATTTTACAAATAAAACGATAACAAATTAAATTTCGCAAATGATAAGATGATAAATCAAATTTTACAGATAATAAAATAATTAAAATCAAATTTTATAAAAAGATGATGGAGTCAAATTTTACAAATAATAATTTCTACTACGAAATCATCGAGAATGAAGACAACGACAATTTTCGAGCTCCGTCTAGCGATTTCCATTTGCGAATTACGTTTTCTTGAATAATTAATAGTGTTTTTAATGATCCCAAGCGAGAAGTCACGTTCGATTCACGTAATAGAGTCGATGGAAGGGCGTAATCATCAAGAATGTTCCAACGCGGTATAATCAGCAATATACAGACTAAAGTTGCATAGATAGCCGGCGATAAACAGATGACGTTCATTGGCAACTCTGCCGCGGGAACGAATCAACATAAGCGTCGGCCAGCGACGTGATCCACGTGTTATTTACGTGAACACGCGGTATGCTGACATCGTTGAAAAATATATAGAGTTTCGTTTATTCAGGTAACAGGGATAAAGAGAAACGCAGCGACACCACCGCGAGCTGCTACCATGTTCAAATTATTACGTAAAAGTGACACCAGCCGCCGAACGTTAATTGCGTTACTTGCGTTGGTTCCGATTAGGCGAGCTGCGCCGATAGAACACTGATGCTCTGAAACTTGCGCCCTCGGAGAACAGACATTGTTCTGATTGTAATAGATACCGAGGGAATCCTAGATTAGCAAAATAATGCGTTCTCAATATAAACAATTGTTCCGATTAGACGAGCTCAGATATGAGACATTGCAAACGTGAGTAACCAGCCTCTAATTAAAAATAGGAAACACTATTGATTAGTATAGAACTCGGTTTTATTTGGTTTTAGTTTTATTAGTATAGAACTAGGTTTTTCTATTTCAAAAACCATTTCCAGTACAATCGAGCTTATTAACAAATGATCTATGTAAATTCTATTCTGCAAATAGCTATGATTGAATAGTTAGTTCGAGTCTGAAGGAATCTGATAAATCTGCAGTTTTTCGAAGCACGATGAGGTCATTATAGTGATTAAAGGAAATTGTACAAGCTTGTCAGTTATCCTACTATGTTGCTGGATTGTTTATTTAGCCAAGTCAGATTTAAGAAAATGGCACCAGCAGTCGGGAAACACGAGCAAGGTTACGAACCGCATCAATACGAACGGTAATATAAATAGCGTGAGTTGGCAACAAAGTGTCTCATTTCTTCTGTTTGTTAATTCCCCTCCCCCCTCCTCACCACCACCACACCGGCCAATTATACATTCAACAAAACCGAACAATGCATCACGCGATAAGACCGAACGGTGACAAAATAGCAATTATTCCGTACTCATCTTGTCTCACCATGGAACTTGTCGAAAAATCACACTGGCGATCTTGTCCGCGTTGTTTATAAATTGTGGGCTTAAATGAAGATTGACAGCGCTCTAAAAGGAGCATGATTTACAGGAGCACAGTTTACAGGCAGGCTGCATGAGATTTCGAGTGAGCGCGCGGGGATGACGAAACGCGTCGAGAAAATTGGCAAAAGGACACATTCGAAGATGGCTTAATGTTAATGTGGGCTTTTTGTTCTTAATTATTTCTCTACGAAGCTCTCATCAACATATTCGTCACGGTTTTCCGATTAAAATGACATCAAACTCGATACGATTCCGATCTGATTTGCTCGTTTAATACGCGAAAAACTAGAACCTCTACTATCCGAACTGATCGGTGGAATCTTAGTTTTTGGATAATAGAACAGTTTATCGAGATAGCTATTTTAATGAAATTTTCACGAACATATTCGTGACACGTTCTACAAAACTTGGTACAAATCATGAACAGAACGTGATAAATAAACAAATTAACAACGAAACCTGCAGACTTGATGCATTTGCAGGAGAAATGAGTAGATCGAATGCAAAATTGTGTAAAAATATTTAGATATACAGTGTGTGCAATTGATATCGATATAAAATTATTGAGAAAAGAAATAAATGTCATAAATAAATAAATGAAATAAAAATCTAGTTTCAAGCGAAGAACGACGAAACTCGTCGACAGAACGATGCACCAGGCAGTAACCTCGAGGGGAGTTAGGGTAAAATTCTGACGCAACAAGGAACACCTCCTGCGTGCCATCCTAAACTGTACTTTTACCTGGCAGTGTCGAAGGAAGGAAACACGGTTTTGCTGTCCTGGCGCGGCCGAGTATTATGAAACCTTTCGGATTAAAACACGCACGGAAATAGAACGCGAACGATTTGCCAGAATGTGTAACCGGTATCTGTTCGCGAAAACCGTGACCTGCCTCACCAGAAGCAAGTCTGTCAACAATTTTTCTTACATTTTTTCCCCCGGTTGCTTTTCTTTCGAACAGGTTCGGAACACCGTGATAGATCAGAGCGAACGCGACAGGTGCGCGAACGTAAACGAGAAAGAGAGGGAACTGTAGGTTCGGAGCAATCTTTATCTGGATCAAAAGTTTCAAATAACATCCTCCACTTGAAATTATCAATCGATATCAACGCGGTCTCTCTCGATTGCCTTGGGGACACCGATACGACGGGAAGCAGCAGATTACTCATCGAGAATGATTAATCTGTTAACCGGGGGAAACGGACTCGTCTAACTGCTACTTGTTTGCTCGACTATAATTACTATGCACGGAAACTCGGATACTGATCTTGAGAATATTTTAATGCTGGTTTTAAAAGGAATTAAACGCTGACGAAATCTTTAAATTGAACATTTGTTCTTTCGCGAGCAGCTCCAAGCCTTTCCTCCACGATTCTATCGATTTTTTACAAACGTGGTCACGAAATTTTTTAGAATTTTTTAATTGAACATTTGTTCTTTCGCGAGCAGTTCGAAGCCCTTCCTCCACGAATCTCTCGATTATTTACAAACATGTTAGTGAAATTTTTTAGAATTTTCAAATTGAACGTTTGTTCTTTCGCGAGCAGTTCGAAGCCTTTCCT
>CM052114.1:3755546-3767325 GCA_028454245.1 Halictus quadricinctus | reverse complement strand
AAGCCTTTCCTCCACGATTCTATCGATTTTTTACAAACGTGGTCACGAAATTTTTTAGAATTTTTTAATTGAACATTTGTTCTTTCGCGAGCAGTTCGAAGCCCTTCCTCCACGAATCTCTCGATTATTTACAAACATGTTAGTGAAATTTTTTAGAATTTTCAAATTGAACGTTTGTTCTTTCGCGAGCAGTTCGAAGCCTTTCCTCCACGAATCTGTCGATTACTTGCTTCACAAATTTTTTTAGGATTTTTCATATTGAACATTTGTTCTTTCGCGAGTAGTTCGAAGCCCTTCACGAATCTGTTAATTATTTGCAAACCGTTACAATACTTTAGAAAATAATTTTTATGATTTTCCATGCATTTGCTCTATTTTCAAATAAAGAATGAACAACAGAGGAGAAATATGAATTTAAAATGAATTCGTTCTGAAAGCCACGAATTAATTTGTTCACCTAGTATAGATGACAATGTCTTGTGTCGTAGTGATGTGTTAATGGGTGAACAGTTTGAGAGAACTATGAGAATTGCCAGAGGATTTTCAAGTCTCATACAGCAAGTGGTCGGTGAAGGGTTAATGGCATTGTGATAGCCGATTAGTACAAATTATATCATTGACATTTGATTTATTGTAGTCACTTAGTCGGAGACCCGGCGATACACGCTTGATAGTCATATAATAGAAATCTACCCCACTCCAATCACTGCTAGCTAATAATATATGCGTTACGGAAATGAAATAGACGTCTATTATGAATATCGGGGCTCTTCTATTCATTATATTCAAATTAGCTTCCAAATTGTCCCAACCCTCTATCTATTATCATTATCCAAATAATAAATAACAGTGATAATAAGTAAAATTTATTGAAAACGAGACCACTATATTCTTCGTTATAAAAAATCTTAAAAAAATTTAACGTTACCATTAGTGCTATATTGCAAAAAAAAATGGATTTTTTAAAAGTTCAGAACGAAAGATTGTTGGACGACCAACCCACCAATCGATAAATAAATTATGTTACAATTCTTCTTAGATATGCTCGTAGAACATAAAAAGACGAATTCAATAAGTATAATAACCATTCTGCTTCGATGACTCGACCTCGAGATATTTATGTCTGAAAGTATCAAACATATTCATTTTCTCTTGGGGCCCACGGGCCTCGACAATGAAGAGATTAACGAGATCGAATGAGTATTTTGATTGTTACGAATGTTCAACAATTTTTTCACACGACACCCTATATATTTTCTTCTATATTGTTGCAGACCGTAAGAAGACGAATCCAACGACTACCATGAACATACCATTACGATAATTCAATCTCGAGATATTCGTATTTTGACAGGTAAACTGTAGTAAAGTGAGCATCAATTATCTTACCTTTCAGACACGAATATCTCGAGATCGAATGATCGCAATGGTACGTTCATGGTAGTCGTTGGATTCGTCTCTTCATGCTCTACAAGAATATCGAAGAAAAAACACAAGGTATCGCTTGAAAAAAAAAAAATAATGCCCTTGAAATCTAATTAAGAAACGACTATGTTCTTTATCCTTTAAGATAGTAAAACTTGACTAGACTGAGAAGTCTCTTCGTACAACAGGAAATACATTAAAAAGACAATTAACACCGTCCAGGTCTTCAGCGTCATATATGTTACAGTAATAATTGCACTTGACAACTTGTCCAAACGCCTTTAACCAAATGAATTCTAATGAAACGAATTTTTTCGTACAGACTTAAAAATTAAAAAAAGAAAAATAAAAAATTGTAAAAATGGACTTTCCGAATGTTCGGAGCTCTTTAAATTCGGCGCTGACGAGCGGAGCGTCTCGCGCAACACCTATTCAATTCTTTCTAGCCGTGTGCCGTCTCCGTTCAACGTTTAGGATCGCACTCTATTTCTGCCGAATGAGTCGTAAGGTCTCGGTGACTTTCCGAAGGGGCCGGTCGCATGCCAGTATGGAGAAACAGAGTATGCACATGTACGTAACAGAGTCGTAATTGCTACAAACGCGTGCGAGCCCTGGAAAGCCGGTCGATCTCGCTGTTACCAGGCGAGCGCGGACCTATGCTCTCCGTACGAATACACCGCGCGACCATAAACTGAAATCGAGAAAAGAAAAATAGTAAAAATTCGAAAAACTTACGTCATTTCCAATCTGACCCATGTTGGCGGCACCACCACGATTCGCGATTGTATCCGCCTTCGGGCAAGACTCGGTCACGTTAGCCACAGGAATTTTGGACGATTTATAATAAATACACTATGTATATATAATATTTATCTATCTCTATATGTATATACGTAGAAAGTTATAATATGAAAGACTTCGGTAGCGTATACGAGTCGAATACAAAAAAAGATGACTGTTCTTTCAGGGCCTCTCTTTCAAATAAAAAAAGCCCCTTTTTATTAAAGTTCTTTCTCTCTTTCTCTCTCGTAGAAAAATTCGTGAAAACAATTTCTCGATGATGAAACTCCTCGTCTCTTTTTCACCGGTTAGTTTTGACGGTGGTTTTTCCTTCGGGTACGAACGTCCGTGAGTTGTCACACTCGTGGAACACCGGCGAGAAATTACCAGTCATAATATATCACAGAAGTATTGCTGGTACCCTTGCTGAGAGCGGGTAATATTAATTAGGCATAGACGAACCCCGGCTTTGAATTACTTGAATTTATAGAAGAACAAGAAGAAGAAGAAGAAGCAGAAGGAGGCGACGGCAACGACTATATATATAAATAATAATCGTTCACATATAAACACCGACCACTTCAAGAAGCAAAATTATAATAAAAAAGAACTGGGGAAATAGAAGATCCACACGAATCAGGTTACACTGGACATTACGTGCAGGGTGATTTTTGCTACGGTGAACGATGTGCACGGAAAGAGAGCCGGTTGCTAACTGACGATAACTAACGCCTCGATATCCAAGCTGAGCGATCATCTGATCGAGCCGGGCGGAGTGGGAGCAGCGAGAATAGCTGGTGGGGGAACTCGCCGGTCGTACGGGCACGCGATTGGTCGACAGGGCCGTAGCAACAGCGGCCACCGACCCGAGACGAACGCGGTGAAAATTTTCATAGAAACTTCTTGAAAAATCGAGCTAACATGTCGTCATCGTTGTCGTCTCTCTCTCTCTCTTTCTTCCTCTCTCTCTTTCTGAGTCACTCTGACATTTCGCTAATGGATCGCATTGCGCAATATGTTTGTCTTAGGAGGCGAACGAGGAGCTGCTCGCCCGCGGTGGGAGTGGGGACAGCCAATGTGGAAAATTCTTGATACGAGGTTGGACGAGACCAGGCGGCCGGCTTGATCAGCTGATGCCTTAGCAACAGGAGTACGAACCGTTCTAAAAATATCGATCCGAGATGATTATACGGCCGATGCATAGCCGCGTTTGCCGGTAAAAGTAAACGAACGCCGGCTTGTCGCTGGGAGGAACAGGCCTGGCTTTTCACAGCTGGACGTGGGGAGCGGAAAATGGAAACCTTGAACAATTTTATAAACCCAGGAAATTTACCTGCGTCCCTATAATCATTTACCTGGGCCACCCTCTTCCTCCTCGGCCTAGAAAATGGTGCCTGACCATTTAAATGGCCGAGACCCCTCGTCCCTTTAAAGCCGGGGACGATTCAACGACCGCAGCTGGGCATTTCAAATGTTGGAAACTTCAGACGTCCATTTAAAGTGATGTAACCTTTTTTTTTTTTTAAAGTACACCCCGAATGACTAGAATTTATTTTTCGGGAACTTCGAAGAAGCAGTTTACAATTTATGTACAGTCGGTCAGAAAAGTCTTCGTACACCGTTTAACCCATTTGCATCGTTAGCATTATTAATCAATTTATTTATTCTTCCAATGCTGAAATATGAAGTTCTTTTACTCGTAGTCATTTTTGTATTTAAATGTAAAACAAAAAAGAAGTTTGGTGATAAAGGCCTTCTTTTCATATTTCCTTATGATGCAAATAGGTTAAGGTGACGTAACCTTTTGGTGAGTTGATGGAGACGTTTTCGGTGACGATATAGTACGTGTATGTATAGTATATAGTACGAAACTGCGGAGGAATAGTTAAAATATGAGTTCGAAGATGGGAAAGTATACTTTCCGCCAGTATCCTCATCAATGGTTTCAAAATGGAAGTATTGTCTACGTTTAATGCATGACGGATCTTAGCTCCCGATGATCGGGTCTCGCGTGACCCATATCGCGAGCATACAGAGAAATTTTTGTGTTAAATATTCTCGTGATAGAGACTACCTTCTGACAGCCGAGATCCAGACGGGCCGCTGTGGGTCACCGCGGACCCGGCCATCGAGGGTTAACTGCATCCTAATTCTAAGCTCGCCGAAATCGAAAC
Source organism: Halictus quadricinctus (assembly GCA_028454245.1). Lineage (NCBI taxonomy): Eukaryota > Metazoa > Arthropoda > Insecta > Hymenoptera > Halictidae > Halictus > Halictus quadricinctus. Next base: position 3,762,946 of record CM052114.1, on the reverse strand, counting down.
CTGGGAACATTGCAGAATTTTCCCAGAAATAGCATCGCGGTGCAGTCGAAGATAACGATGGATTGCATCATTAGAAGCAAAACATTCAGCGGTGATTGCGTCACGGCCGAAAGGTAACCAAAGTCAGCGGTAACGTTGAAGTTTCGTCGTTTTAAATATAGCGATTAAAGTCACCCGTTGGCTGTAGTCGCGCGACTCCTTGGAGGAAAATTTCCGCGAGAAGAGTCCGGTGTTCTACTCGTGCTCTTACTCTTGACAAAGGCGGTGTTTTGCGGAAATGAAACGGGGAGAGACAGAGACAGAGAGAGAGAGAGAGGGAGAGAGAGAGAAAGAGAGCCCTTCGAAGGCTTTCTATCGCGTTGTCCTTGGAAGACAAAGGAACCTTAAAGGCCCTGAATGGCTCTTCATCATCTCTCCCCTAGTTACAAAGAAGCCTGTGCTCTCTCTCTCTCTCTCTCTCTCTCTCTCTCTCTCTCTTTCATTGATCCGGATAGTTACAACGAATGCTCGCCACGATGAACATTCGCGAGTCACAGCATCCACGCATTTGCACCGGCATCGCGATAATATAGTCTCCCTTGCTACCCCCGTGAACGAGCCTTTTCATTAACGTTGATAAACAACGAGAACGGTCGGACTTCAAAGAATCTTCGATCATGCGACCAGAGATCACCGGCTGCCATAAACATCTACGTGGGTTCTAAGATCATCTTGCAAAACTGCTTGAAAGCAATCGGCACACAGACTTGTTTTTAATCCCTCGTACCGTGTGTTGGTAACCATGTTTTTCCAAGGCCTACCTCAAATTCTACACCGTGTTCCCAGAATAATCAGAAAAATCATCTACCCTAACTCCAAGAAAAACTGTAAGAATTCAAAATTTCTATCCACAGTGAATTCTCGATATATGTCAACACGACGGGTCTTGTCAGCGAAGAGACGCACCCGAGTCGTGTTATGTTTCATGGTCCCTCACGGGGTATACTCCGCGTTAGTGGGGATAATTCCGTGACATTTATCATGCAAGCCTAGGCGACATATATAAAGAAATCACTGTACGAAAACCGAACACGGATGAATTTCGCCGCAGGAAAGCGACGTCCTTCAGGGCAAACGTCGGGCGAAAAAAAAATTCGTCAGCAAAGCCGTTCCGAGGCGTTCCCAATTTTTCGTAAAGGACTCGCACGGCTGACTCTGCCGGGTTCCCAGAAGGAGGTGATTTGTAGGGATCCGTGGAACAGCTTGCGGGCCCGGAAACAGCCGCGGAAGCCCGATATAGCCCGGGCAGCCCGAGCAGCTTCAGAAGAAGAAAGCGCTCTACCCCCTCCTCCCCTTCTCTCCTTCTCTTTCTAGTCGCGATCGTGTTCCACGAAGATCCGCGTGCACTCGAGTTCCGTTCAGTCCCGCGACGTTCGCGCGAATAACACCGGTGGCAAAGTTTCTATTATTTCGTATTCCCGGGAGCAGGCGGGTTTGGGCGAGGTTAGTATTGGAAGCGCGAAGAGGTCAACGCTCGGGAAAGCGCCTCTCGTTACGGCACTGCCATACGATATTATAGGCCCCGTCGCTCGGAGATCCCCTTTCCTCGTCCCCTCCCCCCTCGCCTTTCTCCTACTTCACGATGAATTTTCCACCTCTCTTTTTCGTGCTCTCCGCTGGTGGCTCGTCGTCCTTCTTGCTCCCCGACACGCTCCTCTGTCTTTCCTCCAACGGTCTCTCTTTCTCGCGCAGCTTTCTCTTATTCAGTGCCCCGCGATATCCGCGGCTTTTTATCCGTTTCCACGCCCTACGCCAACACCAGCCTCCCCTCTCTCTCTCTCTCGCGCGTCGTTTCAACCCTTTGTCCCTCTTCCCCCTTGCCATCCATCCCTCCTTCGGCGAGTACTGTATCCACCGTGCAACACGGTCGCTTCGTTTTGTTCTTTCTCTGCTTTTCCGCCTTTTTTCCCCCGACCTCCCCCACACTTTCTCGTTCCCTCTCTGTCCCTTTCACGGCTCTTTCTGATCGCGGAGCTCGTTCTCCATCCTGGTTCGACTCCGGCAGCTTGTTCCGCTCCCTCTAGACCAGCTGTAGCTTTCAGCCGGTCGCACGCATTGTGCCGTTATAACGGAGAGAACTGTGCTCTCCTTCTCTCTCTCTCTCTCTCTCTCTCTCTTTCCCGGTCTGTTTCTACTTGCAACGCGCCGCAACGGTCAGCGAAATCATCGTTCCGCCAGTTTTCGGAACCAGAGAGTTACGAAAACAGGCCCTCCGCCCCTCGAACCCCTCTTTATCGTTCCCGCTTCCCTCGCACCGAACGGTTCGACGCGATTGCACACGATCGGTCTCTTTCGGTCAGTGGGATCGGGCCCGGGAAGGGAGAAGCGGTCGATAAAAATGAGAGTTGGGCAAGAATGCGTGTACGTACGCGGGGGACAAGTTGCAGGAAGGAGGAATGATTGATCGACGGCGACGTTTAATCGGCGGCCCCCGTGTCCGAGCGATCCGCCGGATGTCTAATCGGTCTTCCTCCCTTTATTTCTCTCGGATCAAGGCCGTAGCTTGAGGATAACACTCTCGGATCCTCCCGCGACCCTGACTCGGAATCCCTAGACGAATTGGCTGCACCGCGGAAAATCTACGAAGCGACTTTCTTTCGAATTTGCGGACCAGTATCGGCGAGACATTGTTAATTTATTGGAAAATCTTCGTTGTTTCGAGTTACTTTTTTGCGAAAGTTGCAGTGGCTTATCGGCGACACTTTGCCGGTTAAAACGATACCAGACACGGCACAGTTCGGATCGCATTTGCTGGTTTAATCCACGATTTCGTGGAACCTCTGTTATCCGAACCGTCGTTGCCGGCGGAATATTCGCACGAGTATTGGGCGACTCCTCGTGCTCTTTTATCGTGTGTAGGTACTGTTCCTTGAGATCTTACGGTTAGAGTAAAATATTATTATTCATCTATTGTTTGGAAGTAGTGTGTTTCCCAACCGAATGATTTCGGAAAATTTGTTATCTTTGGACTTACCCATCCTAGACGTAACGATCTCGAATGAAGGATTTGAAAGAAGGATTTGAAGAAATTGTCTTACCTGAAACAAAAGATATTTCATTAGTTCGAGCGTACTGTACAGTGCTGGTGAATAATTATTTCTTGACGAGACTTTTACCGAGGTGACAATTTTCTGATTAAAACGAGCACAGACAGGACACAGTTAGTATCACATTTACTCGTTCAATTCACAACGAGCTGGAATCTCTCGAGTGTTCGGATACTAGAGGTCCCATTGAACCGTGCATTACGCAAGCAAGCATGCTTCGAATTGTATCGTGTTTGGTATCATTTCAATCAGAAAAACGCCAGGAATACGCTAGTGGAAGTTTTGCATACAGATGATTAAAAACAACGAAGTGAAAAATATATCTAACCCCAATAACAGAGCTTCAAGGTCCCCTCAACAGCTATACTAGGCTAAACTATTCACACAAATATCGTTCGTATCTCTTTCACAGATCGAGACATTCCTCTGGCCCCATTTAGAAGAACATAATCAACGTCAATTGTTAGTCCTAGAGCAAAATGTCTCGTTTGCTCTTTCCAGTCATACCTCCTCTATCGTTATCGTTATCAGTGATCAATCGGTGATTAAATAGGCTCAAGCGTGTCGGGACACCCAGTACATAACGTAGACGCGATTTCGCATAAATTTCGCGACGTTGCGCACAGAAATGGCATAAGTACGTGTCTTAAGTCACGAAGGGTGAGTCAGAGAACAGTCGTCGCGTCTCGTCACGCCGCGAAAGATAACGACGTCCGTTCCTCGGGACGGAAAGTAAAGGGGGTCACGAAATCACTATAGCGAGCGATCCCGACACTGCCGCTGTTCGCTGGTTCGACGGCTGTCATCGCGGGCGATCGACGTGCACGTGCCGAGGTCATCCGATCCCATCGATAATAGGGAAAAACCAACGCGCGACCGGAACCTGAGAACGGTTTCCGAGGGTCCGTCAAAGTAAATCGCGGAATCCGTGTTCCGCTCGACGCCTGCGAACTCTGTCGACCCTTTGTCGCTGGCACAATGTTGCTCGACGGACCGAGAACCAGCGCTGGCCATTCAGAGTGCTCGTAAAGTTGCAGACAAGCGGGGAGCGGACGCTTTCTGCCTTGCAGAAAAACGACTCCATGTGCTGCAGGGAATGAGCGTGCGAGGGTTCTCTGCAATTTTGTGATGCTCCACGAACGTTTGACAGCAACTATGTTCGACGGGTTTGGTTGGGAGAAGACTTTCGAGTTGGAGATTGAAGCTCAGTTAACACGTGAAGTGCCACGCCGGTCCGCAGGGACCGGCCACAGATTTTAGGTTCATGTTACAACGCGGATCTGCCCTTCCAGTGTTTCCTCTATACAGGGTGTCCCAGCTAACTTGACCACCTTGAATATCTCGCTTAGTGTTAATAATAGAAAAAAACGTTATAGAACAACATTAACCTAACCGAAGGGGCAATATAATGATTCGGAAAAAAGCTTTCTTCAAGGTCATTTTTTTCTAAGGTCATCCATTCTTTTTTAAATGGAACTATATATTTTTTTATCGCGATGTAATAGTAGGGGTGAAGACCTCTTCAATGACATATTATACAATGACCTTCGTATGACCTTGGGTATGAAAAATCCAAAAAGCATTATAGGTATTATCAGTGATTAATTTACTGTATCTCCTGGCCGATACTTGTCCATGGCTAGACCCGTGTTTTGGACATATATCGAGTAAAAGCTTAAAAAATAGATATAAAATAAAAGCCTAAAACTAAAAGCTTTTCGAAAAGAAAAATTGTCGACGGTTTATCTCTCTTTCAAATAATTTTAGTAATCCGAAAATAATACATGTGCAACTTTGTAAAAAATTCTGACGTTTTGCCACTAATCTGGGCTTATTTTTATCATAAGTAAATACGATCGCGATTTTTATCACAAATTTATATAACACGAGAAAACACGTTTTTTTTTATCTTGTTCTCGGAGTCCAGTGTTATATTGAAACCGTGTTATGAGAGGGTCGAATGCAAGATTTTTTAAATTGATTGTCGTCTTTGCCAGTGCTAATTCTGTACACCGCAGGTCAGATAGATCGTGAACAAAGGATTTCTATAAAAAGCATCGGGTTCGTAGGTGACACACGGTTCCGAGACCTACGCGCACACACTTGTTGCACCGTTCGACCTGTGTACAGACATTTCGACCGATCGAAAGTACCTTTGTCCGAAGTATGACTCAAGTCTGCCAACTAACCGACTTTATTTCTCGCGCGGCACGTTATCTACCCGCACGCGAGTTTCCCCTCCGGTTGTTCCGGATCATCTTTATATTCCTTCGCTAATGACGCATCCTTGTAAGTACGCTCGAAACAATACGCGCGGGTATTATCTGTTCAAAATGGGGCCGAAAATTGCGGGACAAAGGAAGATGAAAAGGAGGAACGAATTCTAACCCTTGGCACTAAATACAACGTGCAAGAAGCGTGACTAAATGTCTGTTTCGCGACTATTTCGATTGAATTGTTGAAAAAGACGGACGAATACGCGAATCTATGGATCTTATTGTTAGTGTCCGACTACGTGCTCAATAGTACAACATATCCTGCCAAATATTACAATCAGTTTGTATCGTTTTCCTGCTTGAAAGACGCGTGACAAGTTCATGCATCACATACTACTAACAATAAAAATTGACATAACATTTTTGTTATTAATTATTTCTTTATGAAACTTTTACCGGTGCGTTCGTCACACTTTTCCGCTAAAAATGATACTAAACTCGATACGATTCGGATCTCATTTGCTCGTTTAATACGCGAGAAACTAGAACCTCTACTATCCGAACCGACACCTAGATTCTCTGAATTCCGTATTTATCAAGGCGCTGTAATTAATTTAAATAGAACAGACAGATATTTGCAACAATTAGACGTCCAGTTATCCAATACTGGGCCAACAGAAGTGGAAAAAATCGAGGAAACCGGTTAGAAAATTAAATGTTACGGAAATAGTCTTGATTAGGAAATAAAAAGACCGAGACCGTTTTCGATCGATGATTACCGTGATCCCTACGATTGCAAGAACCGACGCGGCTTAACAAGTCGTTCAGTGCAACGATCTGACACACATAGACGATGATTCAACAGTGAGTAATACCAAGAAAGAGAAAGATAGAAAGAGAGAGAGAGAGAGGCGATAAACGAATTTCACGAAGGACAATAGTTCGATTCTTGCGGCGTGTCGGATGCAACCGGTTCGTTAATCGACGCCGACTGTCAATTAGCGGTTTCGAATCTGTCAAAAAAAATGCCCGATAGTCAGGAAATTGGGACGTGTTATCGAAGTTTCGCGGAATTCCAGTCTCCATCATCGGGGGGCGTAGCTCAGATGGTAGAGCGCTCGCTTAGCATGCGAGAGGTACCGGGATCGATACCCGGCGCCTCCAATCGATCTGTTTTTTTTTTTCTACAAAATTAATGACAAACCGACACGTTTTTAACGTCTTTACATCGTTCCACAGATCGCTGACTTTTTACAAATTTATTTCATATTCCTCACTGTGCAAGGTATTTTTTGATCGATGTTTTCTTTTTTTATTTAAACTATCTAGCCCTGAAAAATTCTAGAAATCTGCGTCTAAAAGTATGACTATTCAGCCAAAAAATATTCAGATTCTTAATTGACTATACTTTATAAAAGTAGCAAGAATGTGTCTATTTAAATTTTTAAACCGTTTATTTGAGTAGATACCCAAAGAAACGTTGAATAATTCCTGTTGCGTGCATCTCTAGAATCTCAATGATCCCAAATTAAAAATATTAGAACAATTTATTATAATAATTTTAGAAAAATTTTCATTTATTAATATTTGTGTCGAATTACAAACCGACACGTTTTTAACGTCTTTACATCGTTCCATAGATCGCTGACTTTTTACAAATTTATTTCATATTCCTCACTGTGCAAGGTATTTTTTGATCGATGTTTTCTTTTTTTATTTAAACTATCTAGCCCTGAAAAATTGTAGATATCTTCGTCCAAAAGTATGACTATTCAGCCAAAAAATATTCAGATTCTTAATTGACTATACTTTATGAAAGTAGCAAGAATGTGTCTATTTAAATTTTTAAACCGTTTATTTGAGTAGATACCCAAAGAAACGTTGAATAATTCCTGTTGCGTGCATCTCTAGAATCTCAATGATCCCAAATTAAAACTATTAGAACAATTTATTATAATAGTTCTAGAAAAATTTTCATTTATTAATATTTGTGTCGAATTACTAGACAATAAAGCTTGAAAAACAGTGTTAAATTCCTCTTCTGATATAGTATATAAACTATCCCTGTGCAATTAACAAATTCAGAATAATTTTTTAA
>CM052114.1:3743337-3755446 GCA_028454245.1 Halictus quadricinctus | reverse complement strand
CACGCGTCTCCGATTAGATCGTCTAAAATTCGTTGTCAATACGGACGATAACCACGCGGCTATCACCGGCGGTGGCCATGTGACATTGGGCTGTTCCTTCGTTGTTGAACCAAAGTCGAATCGAAAGGCTGCGATACGGGCATTGTTTGTCGATCGATCCAGCGACGAGTGCTCGCGGACCGAGAACCGGGAACGACACGGCTCGCATTATCACGGCACACAGCCGTGGTACAAAGATTTTCTGTAACGACACGTTCCGAACCGATACACAGTATCGCCGTTGTTCTAATTTGGGGCCGAAATATAACAGCTCCCGGTCACTATATCGCCTGACGCAATTTAGGCGAGGCCAAAAGGGAAAACCAATAAAGTGGCCCAAACGGCCAAAATGGCCCTCCAGCGGTTCGCTAAACGAGTACAGTATCGCCTCGATATATGTGAAAGAGACGTACACAATATTCGCGAGGAATTGATCCCCACCACTGCGAGGTATAGTCATTTTTCGAGCCCGGAAGCTCGATCGCCGAGAACTCTAACATGTACTAACCAAAGAAAAATTAACAGAACTTCTTTGTTTGTAATTATTTTTTAATGAAACTTTCTCCAGCATATTCGTGACTTTTTTCTGATTAAAATGAGTCCAAGCACGATACAATTCGAAGCTTATTTGATTGTTTAATCCACGATTTAGTAGAACCTCTATTAACCGAACCGCTGATTTCTGCAGTCTCCATTGTCCACGACAGTTTTAAATTGATTTAAGAGAGTCAGACAGTTTTATATCGATAATATTGAATTTAAACGATCGTTTCGATCGATCATCGATATTCCGAACACGGCGATCGATCCTACTCGCGATTCCATGCGACAGAATCGTACAATAACAATAAGCGTGGCTGATAAAGTGCAGATACCCGTGTCATCCCATCATCCTATCGGCCATTTTGTTTCACGAAAACATCGAGCATTATCGCGGCAGCGAACACGCGACCACATTATCTGCTACTCTATTGACGGCCGAACATCAATAATAGAAAACGAAAATGCACGGGGCTTCTTATTGGTCGGGAGACAATAACACGATAGCGGTCGAGGGTAAACGATGCTTTGCTAGATAGTAATTAATCTTGTGTGCACGATTTTCCAAACTGCCATCAATAGTAAGTAAACACACTTTTATTGCACTAGATGTATACAAAAGCCACTGTCTTGATCTCAATTTTCTTTTATGTATCTACTCGTTGAACCCTAAGAAATGCACTACAATTCTTTTCTAAGAAAAAACAATTCATATAAAAATTGGTAACTATTTTTTTACGCGACACCCTAAATATTTTCTTCGATATACTTGTAGAGCATGAAAGGACGAGTTCAACGAGTACCATAAACATACCATTATGATCATTCAATCTCGAAATATTCGTGTCTGAAAAGTAAGGGATGGTTAGGTTAAGGATCAATTATCTTTCAGACACGAATATCACGAGATTGAATGATCATAATGGTATGGTCATGGTACTCGTTGAACTCGTCTTTTCATGCTCTACAAGAATATCGAAGAAAATATATAGGGTGTCGTACAGAAAAGTACCGATCATCTTAAAAATCTTCATGAACTGCATCTCGGAAAGATTGCTTCTACTCCTACAAGTATAACGTTCATCCCCAAGAATTTCTCCGCACAACAGTGGGTACTATAAATGCTCAGACGATACCTCTGACAGCCTGTATAACATCTTATTGTCCTGCCGAACAGGCTGTAACAAAGAGAGGATCGAACCGGCGGCGATAAGCGTGCAAACATCGATATCGCGAAGGGGCAACAGAGACGCGTGGATTTCTCGAGCGCAATCGGAAGTGATTCGGCTAGAAAATGTTGCAAGAATGGTATTTGTTCGTCCCCGGTATCAGTGTTTACGAAATTCGTCGGTTGTTTGCGTCAGATCGGTCGCGATAAACGTGGAAACGGCTCTGTGTAACCGATAATAATTTCGCCCACGTCGCTCCTCTAGGTGGTACGCAAATACCTATACAAGTTTTTCACGAAAGCGTTTGATTCGCCACGATACTACTTCGAGGACCGTTATGCGGCGTTGTTTTATGCACGTCATCGACGAACGGACGTGCTCGCAGACTTGGACGTCTACCAAATCCAATCGCGGTCCCGCAGATACGAGATCTGACTTTCCGACAGGCTCTAATCGTTTCCCGATTATCACGCCCGGGAAATAAAGCTCTCTGTTAGGCTGAATGAAAGGCGACAGTTTCTACAAACAACTTCTTAGGCATTATCGTGTCGCGAGAGCGGCGGAGTTAACGCGCGCGCGCCCGCTTCAAAATCTCGTTATCCGAAATCCGACTAAAGCCTCGAGTGAAACATTATGCGACGGGATTCACGGTAATCCGCTGCCGGGGCCACAGTTTACGCGAAAGACTTTCTGCTCGGCTTGATCGATCGATCCCGAGTCGATCTCGATCCGGGGAAATACATTTTTACGGCTGGGATCGCGCCCGAAGACGAAATCTGTAATAGTTGTCAAGTATCGTGGTGGATAAATTCAAATATTACTGAAATCCCTCTAAAATTAAGTTTAAACAAAATTATTAGGTAACTATTTTCACGCTTTGCCTATTTGCTCACCCTCTGTGGAGGATTTTTGAGAATTTGTTAGGAGCAGTAATTAAGCTTTGTCATTTTTATTCAGCAGATCCGAACAAAAGTTGATCGCTCTATGAAATTATTACTATCATATTCGCGACACTATTCCGATTAAAATGAGTCCAAGCACGACACAATTTAATCCCTAACTACTCGTGTAATCCACGATATAGTGAAACCTCGATTATCCGAACCGTCCAAGGAAGCGTCATTTAGTAGGCCTCGTTCAGAAATTTTTGTAATGAAATCAGACGTCTGTTTTGTATCGAGACTTTGCATGCATGTATTCTAAAACACATTTGGACTATACAATATAATTTTTTGAACTCGAAATACTTAAAATTATAGGAGTTATAGTTCCTCAAAGAGGGGCATTTAAAAAAGAATGCATTATTGGAATTGAAATCACTTCGTGTGAAACTATAGTAATTTTTAAGCTGAAAGGTTTCCTTTTCTTTGCAATTTTTATTTCACGTTCGATCACACAAATTCAAACACAAAAATGAATTAAGTATCAAGTCTGGTCAAATAAATATGTTATTCCTGGTGGAGCGAGTTGAGACAAATAACTGTAAATCAAACGTTCATTGACCTTGAGGCTGCAATAATAAACATATGAAATGACGTCGATCAGACACAAGTGACGCAACAGTGTCTCAATTTCAATCTCTCTGTTCAAACGTAACGCGACCTTTCAGCCCATCAATTTCTACATATAATGCATAAATACACCAAGAACTTGTTATGCAGCTATCGAGGTTCGGTGCTTGAGTCAATGTTTAAAGAAAGCCTTGATAAATTTACACTCGGGGATCCGGATAAAAGAGTCTCACCACCAATCAGATAGAACACAGTGAATCATTTGGGTGTCGCGTTATCAGTCACAGTCGCGTTCCTTGTGGATCGCACGAAAAATATTCTGTTTACCGATCTGGTTGGCAGCGATTCAGTTTCGGCGAGGGAAGGCAAAAGGAAAGGAGGAAAGAAGGAAATCGCTTCGATGAAAAAACAGATGGAACTGCAATAACAATAATTGCGTTAGGCAAACGCGTCTCGGCGGTTCACGGTTCCCCCGTTTTAATCGTCCTCGTTATCAGATGTTTCGGTGGTTATCAAGCGAAAGCACGGCAATTAAACGGCCCAGCCAATATTCGTAAACAGATTATGCTGAACGATCTTGTGTCCTCGCTGGTGTTGCATTGGGAATGATGTAACAAGCCATTTTACCGGAGACCTAACCGCCACGTGGAAGCGACTGGAGATTTCCAAAAGCGAATTTCTTCATTTTCAAGGTCCACAGAACTTAGAAAGTAACAAAAATCAGTCTCGGTACTTTTTTTATGCGACACCCTATATATTTTCGTAGACGTTCTTGTAGAGCATGAAAAGACGAGTTCAACGAGTACCATGAAGGTACCATTACGATAATTCAATCTCGAGATATTCGAGTCTAAAAGATAAAGTATGGTTGGGGTAATGATCAAATATCTTAACTTTCAGATTGAATATCTCGAGATTGGATGATCGTAACGGTATGGTCATGGTAGTCGTTGGATTCGTCTTTTCGCGCTCTATAACAATCCCGAAGAAAATATATAGGGTGTCGTACAAAAAAATAGTTGTACCTTCATAGTAACCAAAATATTTATTAGATTTCATTAGTTTCTTCATTGTTGCGATTCATGGGCAATTGCAAAGCAGTAAAAATGAAAAATGCACCGACTTGAGACGGCCGATTTTTCGACATAAATGCCGCTTATACTTTTCCTAGTTTTTCCGATTTACGAGCATAAGTGCGGCGAACTGTATCGGCTAATGACGTTCTTCGGGGCCCGCCCTTTTCCAGGGAACAAAGGGAAAAGGGAGATAAAGCGATCGTTCGGTCTCGGTGCGTTACGATCGCAGGAAAATGAGCGGAGGGACGCGATACATTGTTTGACACAGTTTTATGCGTGGATCGTAAAAGATCGTCACGCGCTCGTTCCCCGCTCGATCCGCCCGTGGATCGTAGATCGTATCCAGCGAGAGGAACACAGTTTCGGCGCAGGGGTAAAAGGACATTACGAAAATATATCTCGAAGTTTATGCCTCCGGGCCGGCAACTTTTTCGCCACCGTCGCGCAGTTTCACGGCGTTTCCAGCGAAAGCTCTCCTTAATTTACTGCCGCATAAAAGTCGCTCGGTTTAAGGGTGTCTCGGCCGACAAAAGGAACAGGAACGATGGGGAACACCATAGACTGATCACTAGATGATACGATGTAATTTGATGAATTTTATTCGTCGACGTTCGTGGGAACGAGTCAACGTTCGAACGTCCCACGTTCAACCCCCATCGGTATTAAACAAAGTCAAATCAATTTTTAGTTAAATGCTCGTGTAATATTTTATTTGTCATTTGGGAGGTCAAATTTCAAAGAGAAGTAAATTATTTGTTACTCGAACAAGTCCAAACACATTATTTAAATAATTAAAATACCCCTTTCTCCTCAAAGTTTTTCAGTAGCTGTTTTGAAAAATCTGAAAAAATTTTAGTAACATCTTAGAACCTTCCAAATTGAGATAAGAACGCAGCAGTTTGTTAAAACATATATATAGAACATATAAATGGATTTTCAAATTTGATAAAAATCCAATTAAATGTGCTACTTTTTGGATCTTTTCAGATTCTCTACACCCTCGAAGTATCATTATGTCAATCTTTGTAAATCGAGCCGGGACAGAAAAATTGAAAGGCAATAATCGACGCGAGGCACAATCGCTCGTACAAATTCCTCGATAAATCGATACACGACGATGAAAGCGGGTTTCGGGTTGCTCGTAAACAGAGACCATAGTCCCTACAACAATTCTAAACACGTCTCGGCTTCGTCGAAAAGTTAGGAGCGACGAAAGGGTGCGAGATTGTGGGCCATGTGTCAACGGCATAATAAAAGGACCCTGACGAAGGTCCTGCCGAAATTGCGCGGGCTCATGAGTAATAATACTTCGGTTGGAAAGGAACACAGCCGGTCTACGGCTGGCCTTTATGGTCCCCGAAAAGAGAAATTGACTGACTGAACGACTGCGAACACACGTTATTTATGGCAGGGACAACGGATTATAACTCACAGATTTCGGGTTCGTTAAACGCGCCCGTTGGTTGCCTAATACGATAAGCGTTTGGCATCATTAGGCCCTCAGTAGTAAATCGTTCGTCATTCAATTAGTCGTCTTTCACTGGTGAGAATATTTATTAGTATACAACTCTAGCAATTTTTCAAACATGTGCTGATTTTTCTGTCCATCTAACTTAATTAGTAAGGACGTCAGCAATAAAGAAATTACTGAAATCGAACAAATATTTTAGTTGCTATGAATGTTAAAAATTTTTTTACACGACACCCTGTATATTTTCTTCGATATTATTATAGAGCGTGAAAAAACGAATCCAACGAGTACCATGACCATACCATTACGATCATCCAGTCTCGAGATATTCAGTCTGAAAGTTAAGATATTTGATCATCACCCTAACTATACTTCGCTATTCAGATACGAATATCTCGAGATTGAATGATCATAGTGGTAGTTCATGGTAGTCGTTGGATTCGTCTTTTCGTGCTCTACAAGGCTGTCGAAAAGAACATACAGGGTGTCGTATAAAAAAGTATCGATCACCTTGAAATTTCATGAACAAATTTACCTGGAGGAATGATTCTTTCGACTGTCACGCGTACAACTTTTTGTGCTTTGGTGATCAGTAGATGATATTGGTGTTGTACTTTGCACGACAGGGAAACGTTTGAGTTGTTAAAAAAATCGAATGAATTTCGTGATTTCTGTGGCCTAATCAACGGAAGATGGCGGGGTTCTTCGGCTAGTAATCGAGGGTATCAGTGTTTTCACAAGAGAGATTTGACTCTGTGGCTCACGGGGCCGGGAAGGGAGGGAAGATCGAGGGAAAGAGAGAAACACAAGCATAATAATCGGCGATCGGTAAACAACAAAGCCGGTTATCGGTCGCCTGATGCAACACGGAAGCGAGTTTCGTCAGCAGCTGTAAATAGACTATACAAGATTGTAGATAGACTGAATCGGCCATAATTGTGCATTTTTACGGGGTTGCATGAGATGGATAATGATCGTGAGCCTCTGACGATCATCGAATCGAGCACCCTTCAGTAAATAAACTGTCTGATTACGTTACAAAACTTGCGGGTCGCAGCTAAACTTCAATCTTTCTTCCCTGTGTACGATATTTCCATAATATTTACATAACTGGTTTAATTGTGAGACTGTTTAGGCTAGGAGAACATTATGCAACCCCCTCCCCCTCTCCTCTACTTTGTCTGATAAGGGAAAGTGTAAACAACGAGGGAAATAAGAGAAACAAGAAAAATGTAGACTGTGATCGAGAAGATTCACTGTATCGTGGTATATCGGTTATTATCGAAGATACAGAAATATGGCATAGTAATGTTTTGCATGGTATAATAAACTCTATTATCCTGTGATGCAGCATTTTACGGAACTGCATCGGTGCAGTATCAAAATTCAATTGCACTCGTCCTTTAAATTATAGGATTTTCTTTGCATGCATTAATTCTTTTAATCCGTATAAATCGATTCAAATGGAGGAATAAAAAAATAGTAGAAAAAACGGCGATTAAGAGTGAACAAAAAAGTATTAGGATGCGATCCTGAAAAACTCAATACTTTCCGAAATGTTTTTCCTTTTCCTGCATCATACACGATACATTTTTTTAAATCTTTCAACGCTGAGGTTATGAAGCATTTTACGACTGCACCGGTGCATTTTCGCAAAAATCACCATTGCAGGACTATGCAGGTTGGAAAATTGCACAAAACGTTGCTCTAGAATTATTTTCTATTTTCATCAAAAACCAAGTTATCAAGCGACAAAAATTCTGAGGAATGTGTTTTCGTGCGAGAACTTGTTTTACAACTGCAAAGAAATCTACGCAACTGCATTCTCCGTGAACATGTTCGTTCAGCATGCAGCTTATCCGACGCTTCTATCGTGACCCATATTCGCTGTTAGGGTGATTATTCCCCTTTGATTTCCCACTCTTCTCCGGAGCACTCGCGGTCCATTGTTGCGGAGTGAGAGCGGGGAGGGGGAGGGGGGGGGGGGGGGGCGAGCGATTCAAATTGAAATGTAGTCTTTTGATTTTTCTATCCTTCTCCTGCCGGCTTAGCACGAGGGTCACGTGGTTGCTACACGTCACAACAAAGTTGATCGACAATTTGTTACCTGCTGTTTGCCGCTGCGGAAACTTGCACGCTCGAACGCGTCATCATTGTCGTATTCATCATTGAATATGAAATCATTACTGTGAATTCTATCGAATTTCGAAGGAGCATCTGCCGAAGCACGTATTGCAATGTTGCCTCGGAAAGTTAACGATCCGAACTTGTAGGGAAACGAATATTGTTGATAATAATGGTGCAGTTGAATTTCTGAAGCACTCGACACGTGTTACAAAATTAATATTTATATGTCATGCGTACGTTGTCGATTGTGCCTTGCAATCGGACCAATATTTCAACAATTCCGAGACAAATACAAGTGTGAGCAACGCCATCGCTTCGAAATAGCGCCGATTAATCATCTCACTGCGACAGCAGCCCATTAAGCGAGACACCGAGCTTGCGCTCGATGCAAAAATAACAACATTATCATAGCCTGGGCGTGTAACACCAGAAACCTCCAGCCATCGGACTGCCGATCTCTCTCGTTCAGAATAACACCAAAGATCTGCCAAGATGTTCGATGTCCTCGCCAAAAGAAAAAAAAAAAAGAACCCTCAAACTCTGTCCCTTCCTCAGCATTCAAATCGTTGGGTCCACGCTCTTTCGTCAAGGGTATTTTTCCACAAACCTTTCGAACGTCCCTCGCCCTTGCCCAGCAGGACACCGTCTATCGATTTCTCCTTTCTGACCCCCTAACCCATCAGAAAAAAACTTCGCTGACAGACAGACCGAGAAAATTGGTGGATCATGCGTGATGCCTTCTGGGACGCTGAATGCTGTCAGGAGAGATGTTCAAGGACAACAATATGTTTCAGTACATGCGAAAAAGATGTACATTGATGAGACTTGTGGAAAATTGATCTCTACTAACCCAGGCCTACCTGATTAGATCATTTCAGAGACCTACAAGTTCGATTCCTGGGAGGTGTAGTATGTAGTAACGATAAAAAAGCTAACATAACTTTGTTGTTTACAATTATATCTTCACGAAACATTCACAGGCTTATAGGCGACTCTTTTCTGATTAAAATGATACCCAACACGACCTAATTCGGTGCTCGTGTGCTTGTGTAATCCGCGATTTAGTAGACTCTCTACTATCCGAACCGAGATATTTGAATTCCACAAGGCTCCATTTTATCATGGATTTATTATGCGGTGTGTGAACTCATTTTAATCGGAAAAACGCCGCGATTGCGTTGAAGGTATCGAGCGACATTTCGGCAAGAAAATTTTTCGTGTCGTTATTACAGCGAGATTGCTGTAGCGCGTAACGATCGCGTCGCGGTTAGGCGACACCAGCCAGCGAATTTTTCTGCGAGGCTCGAGTCAGTAGCCGTGATCCCAGATTATGCGAGGCGTTAAAGTCACTTTGAGAAACCGGTCTTGTACGTGGCCAGGCCTTACCGAGGATGCAATAAAATCACCAGGCAATTGTATCCACGTGCCGGTGGACGACGAAAGGACAAGTAGTTTCGGCTTCTGATCCCCGGCGTGACCGTTGCACGATTACGGGACGGTGATTAATACGTTCCGACCAGATATACCGGGTGTCCCACATTCACGCCTGTCAGACTACAATCCTTCTGAAAACTTTCACCGGCGGCGATGAGTTTTCGCGAGAATCTAGGCATGCTTTCTACGCGACGCAACGGAGGGAGAGAGAAAAAGAGAGAGAAAGAGAGAGAGAGAGATCTCGAAACGCGGCGTTCCTTCGCGTGCTCCTAGTGAAAACTAAAAAGCGGCGGTAATTTATTGTCAAATTTTCCGCGCGAGAACTTACGGTCGGGGCTCGTTTAGTTTCGTCGCGATTCATTGCCCTCGTTTCGACGCCAATAACGCTTCGGCTTTGCCGAGCCTCGAGAAACGCCTCGCGTCCAGGCTAATTCACCTAATTATTTATTTTAAAGAACTCTTTAATTATTCATTGTGCGAACGCATGTTTTATGGAGGAGCGGTATGATACGTTTTTCGCTTTCTTGGTTTATGAGCCTGGTTTCAAGGCCGCACATTTTTTCAAACGGAATAGCACACTTTTTAGTTTCCAGGTCGAGTAAATAAAAATTTAAAGAGATGGAGGGATAATGTTTGTTTGGGGTAGAATATATGTGTGTTGATGATATCTGTGGAAAATTTATGCTTAGTACATCAGGTTTACTTGATTAGATCATTCGAAGTCGATTTCTTGGAAACGTGGCATGTAATAGCAAAGAAACTAACATAACTCCGTTGTCGTTCATTGTTTTTTGATAAAACTTCTACGGGCATATTGGTGACACTTTTCCGATTAAAATGATACCCAACATGATACAATTCAGAGCCTGCGTGCTCGTTTGATCCACGATTTAATAGAACCTCTCTTATCCGAACCGATGTCTAAATTCCTCGAGGTTCCATTTTATTGTGGATTCAATGGCACAACCTGTGTCGTGTTGGGTATCATTTTAACCAGAAAAATATCACGAAGGTGTTGGTAAAAGTCGCCTTAAATAATAATTGAAAATAAAAATTTTTTTACATTTTTACCGTTAGATGCCAGCAGCAAGAATGAAAGAACGGTGTCTGTGCACGATATAAGTGACACTTCGGTCCCCAATTTTTCCTAAGCGTATCGAGCGCCTACCGTAACTGTTTCTCATTGTTGCGCGACTATGTAGAAATGTTGTGCAACAAGGGGAAGCAAGCCGCGGCAACGACGATCGCGCGGAGGCTCCATTTCCCCTTACATTATTTTCCCCAGCCAGATAAAGTCTCCGTAACCGTACGAGAGCTCGTTTCCCGTAAAAGTCGAGAGTCTCGGTAATGGAGAAAAGCTCTTCCGGGGATCCTGGTCCCCGTTATCGTTACCCAGAACCTTTCTTGAAAACTGATCCGGTTGATTTAACAACGTCTCGGGCCTTGTTTCGTTCTCTAAGACAATTTATACAAAATCAGTGGGGGGGGGGGGGACACTGTCTTTAAATAAACGAGAACGGTATCGCGATTCCGTTGTTCAACAAATTCTTATCTTATCTTACGACATTACTCCCGTTTTATCCCTCTCTATTAACCCAACACGGACACAGAATGCTCGATAAAAATTCAGAAATAAAATCTGCCAGTCAGGTGAGGCTAGTTTGGTCGATTCGGTCGTCCAGAATGTTCTCGATAGACGATTTCCTACCTGTATCCTCGGTCCCCTAAGTAGGGGTGCAGTTTATGTGGATATAGAGAGAAAGGGGCTCTCCTACAAGGAAGCGTCCGTTCTTCGGACGCACAAAAGCCTGGTGGAATTTTCCGAGGCGAATGTCGAGGTAGAAATTAACCTGGAAAGCCGATCCGGAGGGACGAGCACGTTTTCTCAGCGCCGATTATCCGAGAGAGAAACATTTTAACCATTCTCGGCTATTCGAAACCTTCCCGGTTCCATCTGTGAACGTTTCTAATGCGCTCGAAGACGAAACTGCTTTCTGAAAGACCTCCTGCTGTGATCACAACTTTCATTAGGCTTTCTTTAATTACCCTTTGTTTCTCACGCGCAAACATTTTCATTTTAGCTTCGGAGATTAAAATGTCTGAAATATTATTTAAAAAAATAACGACTGCGCTCACTAAATGATCCTGTTAATTTGATCGCAGGCTCAATTAGGTTTTTATTTTTATTTGATTAATTAGGAAATGTTTCTTTCTGTGTTATTTTTGTATCCGTTCCGGAAGTCTTTCGGTACTAGCAATTCTCTCGTCGAAATGATAAAGTGACATAAAGACTTGACTGATTTGTTTGATAGTGCTTCATCATAGTGTGCCTTGTCTAATTATCTTGTCTCATTGAAGTCACGCGAGGTTCGTTTCTTTTTCTTGTGAACAAAATCATTTGGACAAAAAGGTTTCCAGGAATTCCAAAGCCCCCGAGGCCAAGATAATCGTGAGTCATCGTTATCGGAGAAACGTCCACTATACTGATGCAACTCATGCGTCACGATTTTTCCATCCTCCTCTTTTTTCGGTGTGTAAATTAATAACAACGGCACTTTCTCTGACGAAACACCCATTTCATATTTCGCGTGTAACGAAACGTAACAGCGTTTCCATCGGATTCTACTACAATAATAAAGCCATTCGTTCGCGCGACGCGTTCCCCTAACCGCTCGCATTTCGATTATACACTTCGCAACACGTTGCTGCAATTAATGCAAATATATCAGCGTTCCCGTTACA
>CM052114.1:3710529-3737380 GCA_028454245.1 Halictus quadricinctus | reverse complement strand
ATTTGCTCGTTTAATCCACGATAAACTAGAACCTCGATTATCCGAACTGATGATATCTTTGATATTCAAACTGCTGTAACTCTGCAATAAAACATCGTAGAAAGTTCGTACTAGTCTCATTTTAAAGCTTGAAATCTCTACTTTCAGATAGCTATAGCAGTTTTTCCGAAAATATTTCTCCTCCATTGTAAGAATCGCGAACGGAGCATAAGTGTTTGGATAATAGTTACCTATAGCTTTGAATTATGTCATGCGTGGACTCGCTTCATACTGCTTTTCGTCTTCTAGATGAATTATTTTTTTTTTTATGGCTTCTACATACGGGAAAAAAGGAAAACTGTGCGTTTATGTTTTAGTAAAATCGCGTTGGTCCGCTCGTTGCGCAATCGTGTCGCGATTTTTTTCCCATCGAGCGTATCGGCTCGTTACATGAAAAGTTCGGAAACTGGAACGTTCGTTTATGCTTCGCCGATTCGAAACTGTCGACAGAGATCGGCGATTGCGGGCGAAGCTATCACGTGGATTTTTTTCGACAGAGTACATAACTTGTTTCAGTGTTAAAATCAATCGAAAGTTGTCTAACACGCGGAGACAAGCAGGAAATATGATTTGAACTGCGGCGTGATTGAATGGAACGAATTTTTTGATCCGATTAATTACTGGTCCCGGGTGGGTGCTGGTGTTCACCTGTTTATTTCTGTTTAACTGCTTGGTATAGATTATTATAGATTACCACTGTTTGTAGTTATATTCTGATTGGTCGTGAATATGCCTACTGCTCCACGATTTTGTGTAAAAAGATGCATATAAAATACATATATCATTGGAATATATAAAATATATAAAATAAATGTAGAAATAGAAATATATAAAATATATGTAAAAATAGAAATATATAAAATAAATTTAGAAATAGAAATATATAAAATATATGTAGAAATAGAAATATACAAAATATATGTACTATTTTATGTATTAGTACATATTTTAATTTATATTGTAAATTATTCAAAATGAAGCCGAAAGAGTAATGCAAGACTGCAAAACATGATTTTTTGTGTGCAAAATAAAAAATGAATTGAAAAAACAGTTTTTTATTCGGCCTTCGACATAATCGATTCTGCAAATCCGCTGTATAAGCAAACAGTGCCGAGGTAATTGTCATAATTTGATTATTAGATGGCCGATTTTATAACATTTATAGTTCATAAAAGTTTTTAAAGGATAGTATAAAGTTCAATAGAATCTAATAAAGTTTTCGATAATGATGTTTCCTCGAGAGAAAGGAAATGGAATTTTGCTTGAAAATTTATCCACAGAATTAACAATTTGCATAAACATTCGCAAACTCTTAAGAAAAATCAACTTGCTTGCTTTTCACTAATTAACAATTGAAAGGGGACATTTCGCTGAAAACGTCTTGAATAGACTCCGAATGTTTATGCAAAATAAAAAGTTTGTGTATGAATTGCACAATTAATTTATATTTTTCACTAATAATTTTAGTGTAGTGAAAATATATTCATTGTTTTAAATTGCACCTATTCATTCTTGTAGTAAATCCATAAAATCCGTGGTCTAGTCGTGAATGTTACTACGATATTTTTGTCGACTGTACGTGGTTTTTTTAATGGGAAATCAAAAATCGAAACGAAGCTCGAAATCGATACGATTACATGCGACAATGGAAATATTGCGTCACCTTCGTGGGGTGTTTTCGATAAGAATGCGGCACGAACGGTGGAAAACACTCTGAATAAGTATCACGATAATAGTCGTCGACGGTTTCTGTGCGCCATCATTGATCAAAATGGTTCTCGATTGAATAAATAAAACCTGAACCGAAATGGTCGTGCGCATTTACATTTCATGATTGAGGTAGAAGAAAAAAGGACAGTACGACTGAACCGTTCAAGGTCTTAAACCATGCAAGACTATGTCAAATATTTAGGGAAACAAAATAGTAAAAAAAAAATAAAAACAAAATAAAAAATTTTTTTCTTAAAAATAAAAATAAATTGTTATTGGTCGAACAATAACGTACACAATTGTGATTAAATTATAAGAGTGCTTGTAAAAAACAACTGGAACTAAATACGAATTTATTTGCATCCACAGAGTAATTTATTTAATGGAATTAAAAGTTGAAAATTAAAAGATTGCGGGAAAATTCATGTTTAAATAATCCTGCCTACTCTGAACACTCCGCAAGGGAAGCATGAATCACGATTTATAATTGTTTCACTTTCGCAGCTACGGTAACAACATATACGGGTTTATTGACGTCAAATGCGTAAATAATAATGTATGCTAAACACGGACAGAAATTATCATATTACGGGAAATGGCCAATTATTCGAGAAAGAGCTGTTGTCTGGTAAATTATTAATTTTGTCACACGAACTTACCAATAATAAATTCTGTATAATTCTATATAATTATAGTCATAAATTATAATAGGTTTCATTAAAATCGATGTGTGATCGTGTTAAATAAAATGAATGTTTTTATTCAGTACACTATTTTGACAAAAAAAAAATATTTATTACATCACAACAGTGGCCCGAACTCGCATAACCGCACGATTACTTTTCCTTATACAGGAAAGTTTCAGCGCTCGCATACGGGGCAGCTGGCATATTGTTTATAAGTTCGCTGACCGAGTGGAAAGTGGTATGCAATTATATTCCATATTACCGTAGCAAATACACGAGAAACGCTGTGAAGTATTATGGCATTTAGTGAGGTTATATCAGCAGTCTACCATCATCTGTACCCTATGTACAAGTTTTCAAATGGAAAAAAATAAATAAATTCTCAAATACCTATACATGCTGTCTAAAATATCAAAAAACATCGTGCACTGTCTAATATTACCAAAAACAATATATAAAAAAGAAATGCACGTCTGTGTTGTATGTGCAAGTTTTTAACTCAAAGGAAAAAAAATAAATAAACTTATATATATGTGTTTACGTCATTAGTTTACATCATTGTGCAATGTCTACTTATTAAAAAGCAGAATGTATAAAACAGGAATGCATCGCCATCCGTGTTGCATGTGCGAATTTCGAACAAAGCAAAAATTAAATTAATTTTATATATATCTATATATATATATATTGTCCAAAATATTAAAAATCATTGTCCACTGTGTAACAGTGCAAAACAGAATACATAAAAAAAATATATTTCAAAGAAAAAAAGAAATCGCCCGAACAGGGACTCGAACCCTGGACCCTCAGATTAAAAGTCTGATGCTCTACCGACTGAGCTATCCGGGCACTGAACACCAAATTACTACAGATAGTACATGACCGTGTGTAAATCACATCGTACAACTTGCTCAATTGCTCATTGTAAGTGACAATAATGATCTATTTTTATAAAAAAACGTATTTTTTCACATTATTAATTATCTGTATCGATGGTGTTCAACCCTGGATTTCTCTATTACGAATATTATTCTACTATTCAATATTATACAATTCAATTATTCAATATTATTCGATTCAATTGTTTAATTATTCTATTACCCAATATCATACAGTTCAATTTCAAAATTCTAAACAATAAAATTTTATCGCAATTTTCAGACAGCGTTGGACAGTCGATTATTTTCTATTTAATAAATATATATGACTACTCATCATTTTATTTATATGTATTTATTTAAAGCGACCACTGTTTCATTATATTGATCATTTTGTTGTTATTTTCTCGAGATTTTATCAATTCCTCGTACTTGCGGAAACATTGAATTACAACGTCATTATTATTAATATTAACGAAATTATTTTTAGTTCATTACGGCACAATGACAATAGCACATTTGACACCGTCGATCTTAAATATTATTCAATGTCTTCTGTTTGGATTACTCAGCCAGCTGTAACACAACACGCACGAGATTGTCATTAGAAAATTAATGTCGACCGAACCCAAGATAATTATAAACCGAACGATAATTTATACATCAATCGTTCGACTCGAATAATAAAAACCAAGGTTGTCTATCGAAGACGCAGCTGCAACTGCCATAGTGTTGTAGTAAAATATTAATACGCGTGCGATCGATTATTATCGTTGCCCGTGGCGCGGCGTGCTGATAACACGAGTTTGTCAACTGGTTTCTAGTCAATTGTGGTCTTTTCATATTTCGTAATCCAAGGCATTTGTTTTGTAACAGTTTCTTTCTAATCACAGTTATCGTTCAGCTTTTGCGCGACTATAACGATTACAATTACAGCTTTCATTCAAAGCCCAATAAAACCGTGACAAAAATATCGTATATTAATATTTGAGAGCTTTTTAGAAAAAGGAGACATCAATCTTCAAATCCGTGGTAGTTTCAATCCTCAACAAAATTTTTTAAGACCTGCAAAGTCATTTGAATTTGCACATATTTTAGACTTGAATTTTATACTACGACGTATACTTTTGATTTTTACCATGAAAGAGACATTGTTGTAGAAAAAGTGCTGGATATATCTGAAAGTAGAGACTTCAAGCTTTAAAATGAGACTAGTATGATCATTCTACGACCTTTTATTACAAAGTTACAACAGTTTAAAGATCAAAGATATCGACAGTTCGGATAATCGAGGTTCCAATAAATCGTGGATTAATCAACGAAATATGCTCCGAATTGTGTCATGCTTGGGCTCATTTTAACCAGAAAACTGTCAAGCATATGTTGATAAATGTTTCATTAAAAAATAACTAATAGCAAAATAGGAAAAATGGAAAATCCAAGGCGAGGAAAGTTGCGATATGTGCGGCCTTGACGTGAGACTCCTCGTGTTGTCAAGAATTAGCCTCGCTCGACCCACAAATTATCGTCGGTTAATTAAATGTGCAATCTCCTTTCACTTTCACTCTTTGGAGACAGTGTTCCACGAATGATGAGCACATATTTTTTCCGTGACGAATATCAGGACGCTCTAATCGTAGGTCGATGACGGAAAATTTGCTCGGCTCACCGAAAACATTTGGCTGTTGTAAAGATTACAAGTTTTGCGTCATTATCTGCTTCCCTCAGCTTAATTAAATTGTCACTTAACCCGTATGTATTTGTGTCAATATCAAAATGTGAACGCTAGAACTACAGGTCTCGTCAAAATCACGGGTCCCAAATTTTTCAATTTGCAATTATTGATACTATACAAATTTTAAAGAGTTTAGTATGGAATGAATTTATTTCTTCGGAAGTATATTTGAATGAAAATTATCAAAAATTTTAATACAGAAGATTGATCGATTTTATCGAGAGATAAAAATTTCTGTAGTCAAATTTTACAAATTTTAGATAAAAATTGCCACGTTTCATTAATCTAGTTGCAATTTTTGATACAGTTACGTAGGAGCAGCAGAATTTCAATGCTACCCAGGGGTCAAAGTGCAAGGATAATATCAGTATGTCTCCATAATGAAGGAAAAAATTGTGATTTTAGTCTGAAGGCTTTGGAAGTGGAGACAAATAGGCTATAAAAGTCGAAAATACTTAATGTAGTGCTCGTTAGGATGTTGTGCTACTCTTTTATCTACGCTTTAACGACAAAGCGATGAATTTATTATGTAAACAGCATTGAAAAACTTTGATAACTAGAATTAATATAATTCTATCGCTAATGAAACAACTATTGACATTTGGCTGCGCTACATTTTAGATTATACGTTCTAGATTGAGAATAAAAAAAAATGTTCATTTCTTTACTAATTGGTTCTGAAAAAATTTGAGAATAAAATTAGAGTTATGCTAATATCACCGTAGAAAAACCAGTTTTTTTCATTCATCAATTATCCCAAAAAAATTTCCGGAAACAGCAAATTTTTAGATATTCAAGGTGGTCTGGATTAGGTTACAAAAATAGCGAATAACTTGACCATTTTTTAATATTTTCTTCTGAAAAAAATTTAGGGGAATATTAAGAGTTGTGTTAATATCACTGTGAAAGAGCAGAATTTTCCAGTTATTAATTAAGCTAAAAAAAATTCCCGAAGACGGCAAATTTTTAGACAGTCAAGGTGATCTACCGCCGCGTAGACGTTTTGCGGTTTGGTAGTAAGTTACAGTTTAGTATGACAGTTTATAGATCGATTTTCCAACCCATCCAAGCCCAAACAGAAATCGAGATCGAAGGCAAGTGGTATCGTTGTGGATGGAGCATTACGATACGAGTGATTCAGGGTCGTCGTCCAGCGAACGAGCGTGGGGAGCTTCCCCGAAGCAAAGATTCTTGGCAGCGAGCCACTAACTTCCCGATGTGTCAAGTTCTCAATATTAGAAGTCACGCACGAACGCGGAGAATCTTTGTCGTGAGCTTTCACTCCCTTTTTCTGTACTTACAATCGAGAGCAAAACGTCGACAGGCATATATGCATCGTATAGTGCTAAACTTTATTGCTAAAATGCAACGAAACTTCACTGAGATCACGTTGACGGTAGTATTTTTCGCAAGTGCGATGTTCGGGACACTTTCCTGATTAAAACAAGCCCAAACACGACATAGTTTGGATCATATTTGCTCGTATAATCCACGATAATCTAGAACCTCGATTATCCGAACTGATGATACCTTCGATTTTCAAACTGCTATAACTCTGCAATAAAAGATCGTAGAACGGTCATACTAGTCTCATTTTAAAGCTTGAAATCTCTACTTTCAGATAGCTAACGCAATTTTTCCTAAAACATTTCTCCTCCATAGTAAAAATCGCAAATGATGCATGAGTGTTTGAGTAATGTCAGTTGCCAAGCTCTGAATTATGTCATGCTTGGACTTATTTTAATCAGAAAAATGCGACGAACATGCTGGTGACATTATCTTTGAGAAATGTAACTCGTTAGTATTTTCGAAAAATTACGCTAAAATAGAAAATTAAAGAAGTCCGGTTCATATTTAACTGAAAATCATCAACGCATGGTGTGAGCATTATCTAATATTGGATCACCTTTTAAATGATTCTGGTTTTTGGAACGATCCATATAGGTCGATCACAGTAATTTCGAGAAAATGGGAGCAAAGAACAGACGAAGCGTTTATCGAGATAGAATCGAGAAGCGTCGATGCGGGAGAACGTGGACGTAGAACACGATTCTATGCGTACGTCGAAAAGCTCGGTGATTAACCCAGAAAGCCCGATGATCGTGCATCGACCCATGCACAGGCTCTCACAAAAGACAGAGAAAGAGCTGGGATGAGGAAGGGGAAGCAGGCTGTTTCTAAAAATCTCATCGTGCTAGCTCGCATCCCTTGGAAACACGCCAGCACCGACGAATTGCAAATATAGGCGGTTAATGCTGTCCTCACACCGAATGACAAAAATATGTTCGAAGCCTACACTAGAGTAGATAAACTTCGAGGAACTATAACTCCCAAAATTTCAAGTATTTTGACTTCAAACAATTCTAGTATATAGTCCAAACGAGTAGAAATATGAATGCAAATCCTCAATGCAAAAGAATTGTCCAATTTCTTTACAAAAATTCCCAAACCAGGCCTACAAAATGGCGTAATGTTCTACTTCTCAGTTCGGATAATCGAGGTTCCACTCTATCGTGGATTAAACGAGTAACTGTGATCCGAACAGTATCGTGTTTGGACTCATTTTACTCGGAGAAGTGTCGCGAACGTGTTGGTAAAATTTGCCAACAACAATCAACTTTTGTTAACGCTTTGTTAACCTCTTTCATTCTCCGAGCTTAATGAAATGAATTCTTTTCACGTTACAAGTAAAAATTAATTGAAAAATAGTGTGAAATCTCAGAAGATCGGAGGTTCAGATTGAAAGGAAGATGCAAGGAACGATTCACCCTTTCTAGTTAGCAGCTTTATAAGGTCTTCGCGCCGAATCTGTTAAATGTTACATGAGAAATGAATCCTTCTGTAACGGTAAGGGACTGAATCTCCTATTGATGTATTCTATAACCAGTGTTGATGGCCTCGGTATTATCCGATGTCTGATCTAAGCTAAGCCCGCGGAGCAAGGGATCGAGCAACTGATAGGATTAGCGCCTACAAAAGCGCATTATTTATTAAAGAGACAGGGAACACTGTCGGGGTTACCATAAGACGAAAAATGAATCCCCTTGCGAGGCCCTTTTTGGGTTGGTATGTGAATCGAATAATGAATCACTGACAAAGTAAACAGAGCGTACAATATTCATCTGAAACGCTGTCTTGAGAGAACTACATTTCCGACAGACCCTTTGAACAGGATCTTCCGAGTCCTACAGCCTTCAGGTTCGCTCATGAGAAATTCAGTTGTACTGTAAAACCTGAAGTAAGTACCTGAAGTCCGTCCATATTAAAATTGTCATAACTTCGTTAGGAAAAATATTATTGCAATAAACTTCGACTCGTTTTAACTCTAACTTCATTTTAACTCGGACTTCATTGTTGTCAAAAATAATTTTGCAGGATATAGCAAATGAAAAACTCAGTGCAATTTGACGAATAATTACTTACGATAAAAAGCATCGGTTATGGCTGGTTTTTGGAATCGTTGGCTTACCTGTAACAAAAGAATAGGTACGTTAAATAAAATAATCCATAGGATAGTTCTAAAATAATCTAGGATAGTTTGTCTCTAAGGTCCTGCTTAATTTAAGCTACTCCATCACCTCAAATTCAAAGCTCGATAAGTCGACTAAAAAAAATTGTAAATGAAATTTTCTGGGATTGTTGTAAAGAGGAAGATTCAATCTTCAAATCCGTGGTGGTTTCAATCTCTAAAAAAATTCTTTGAGGTCTACAGAGTCATTTGAATTTGCACAAATTTCAGACTTGAATTTTTTACTACGACGTATACTCTTGATTTTTACTATGAAGGAGAAATTGTTTAGGAAAAATTGCTACGGCCATATGAAAGTAGAGACTTCAAGCTTTAAAACGAGACTAGTATGATCATTCTACGACCTTTTATTACAAAGTTATAACAGTTTAAAGATCAAAGATATCGACAGTTCGGATAATCGAGGTTCCACTAAATCGTGGATTAAACAAGCAAATATAGTTCGAATTGTGTCATGCTTGGGCTCGTTTTAATCGGGAAAGTGTCACGAATATCTTGGCAAAAGTTGGATCCACTATACTATAAGTAGAACCTACTTCTTGCAAAAAGAATGCACAAACGTGTAAAAAGGAATTGACGTGAAATGAAATCGTGGCTACCATGAAACGCTGTTAAAATGAAATTAGAGAAATAATATTGTTGTCGATGTTCTATTGTCATTGATGACAATACTAGTGTACAACATTGATGTTTAGTACTTGAATCATCGTCCCGCAGGATTCGCAAGATCTTGGCGCGTTCTACGTGTTTCCAACAGCCCGGCTAGCTCAGTCGGTAGAGCATGAGACTCTTAATCTCAGGGTCGTGGGTTCGAGCCCCACGTTGGGCGATATCAATTTTTTTCTCCGCGTCAATATTTAAGAATCTTTCTATATCCATCCAGTGTCGTACATGTCATACACGAGGGAAGAAAACATGTCGGATAAAAACCATCGCGGGAGAGTGCGATATATCACATTTTTGCACGAGCTATACCGGTATTTTTCCCCCCGGATTCATTTCAACGTTCTCTCTCTCTCACTCCGTAGCGTGTAAGTATAAATAATCGAAATCATTTCTGCCCGTAATCTTATCGGAATCGATAGACTGACAGGCGACGGGTTAATCGCACATGCTCAGACACGCTATACCTACACGTGCACGCTCCATACAGTGGGATCTAAAAAGTATTCGAACACGTTTCCTCTTCTCAGAAAATTGTCAGTACATAAATTGTGATAGTTTCGCAAAAACAAATATCAAAAATGCATACAGGAGGTTAGAAATTATCATCAGAAAAGGGGGAGAAAATGTACAAAGCTTCCAACGCTTTTCCCATGACAACTTCCTCAAGATCGTGAAAGATCTTGAAGATCCCCTAGGATCTAGGTCCCAGGGCAGGTCCCAACTATCGGGGCGCCCAGGGTACAAAAGTAATGAGGGTCCCCGGTACAATGGTGAATCGAACTGTTCAAAGGAAAGTGTTCCTGTGGTAGGCCCGAGGAATTTGGTCGGACAGGTGCGTCCCTTGTGTAGAAACGTCGAGTAGAACGGTGCAGAATAGAACGTCGGGGTGCCAGGTGTTTCGGAAAGTTATTTTCGATCGCAGTTTCGGTGAGAGTGGCATGGAGGAGAGGGTAAGGGCCGAGTAGTATATTTTTAGTCGGTGCACGGCATGCGGCACACCACCGCAACGTTTCGACACGACCCGAAATAAAGTGTTTATCGAACGATATAGTATAGTGTGCCGGCCGCCGCGCCGGTTTATGTGCGAGCAGAGCGGAGCGGAGCAGAGCGAAGCGGAGCAGTGCAGCAAAGCAACTTTCGTCTCTCCATGCGAGCGAAAGTAGATCGGTTTACAGGACGAACGAGACAATGCGTAATTAATAGCCCGTGGTTCCTTCCGGCGAGCGCGATGCTAATGACAGATCACTGGACACCAACGCTTCTAATTCGCCGCTATAACTGTACAGCCGAGCCACCGGACCGTGATTATTCATGATACCTGAATGGGTAATTGAATCAGGAATGGCGGCGGTGGGAAGTAGGGACGCCATTTTGACATTCGGCGGTGAATATTTTTCAGTTAAATTGTACCCGGTAGATCCTGTGTGCTTTCGCAATGGACATTGTTGATTGTCTGAAGCGAGAATTGAGCAATTTTCAAAATCGAAATTTTTAATTTTATATGTTTGTGTAATTGTTTTATATAGAGTCGCTGTACGAAGTGTTCGTACACTATACAAGCGTGACGCGGTGCTAATCGGCGCTGCGGTGTAAGGGTCTAGGTATAGTCTTTTACCACAGCCAATATGCTTGAGAATTTAACAGTGGATGGGGTGATTCTACGTGAGAAAATAAAGTCGAAAATGTAGAATGAACTTTCTGCATTTGACGAATCGTGTCCGAGAAAATCGAGTTTGAAAATTCGGCGAACACGAGGGCTATCGAATAGCAATCGTCTCACGTGTCTGATCATGACCTACTGATTCTACTTCTTACAAAGGCTAGGCCCGCAAATCTGACGGATCTTCAAAGTCGATTTTTTCGATGAAAAAGCATCAAACCAAAAAAATTCATTCCATATTTTCCACTTATATACTAGCTATATGTTAATATGGTAATATACTAAGATACTAATATGCTAATATGCTATCATTCTAATATATTAATGTGCTAATATGCTAATATGCTAATATGTTAATATACTAAGATACAAATATGCTAATATGCTAATATGCTAATATACTAAGGTACTAATATACTAATTTGCTGATATGCTAATACGATAATATACTAATATGCTAATATTCTAATATGCTAATATTCTAATATGCTAATACTCTAATATACTAATATGCTGATATGCTAATATGCTAATATGCGAATATGCTAATACGCTAATATGTTAATATACTAAGATACAAATATGCTAATATGCTAATATGCTAATATACTAAGGTACTAATATACTAATTTGCTGATATGCTAATACGATAATATACTAATATGCTAATATTCTAATATGCTAATACTCTAATATACTAATATGCTGATATGCTAATATGCTAATATGCGAATATGCGAATATGCTAATACGCTAATATACTAATACACTAAGATACTAATATACTAATATAATAGTTTGATGTATATCGTGTATATTTATCTGGGTTTATTAGTTGGACGTATATATCAATAGATTTATTACTTGTATTTTAGCAGAAAGGGATAATGGAATGAAAAGTGAACTTTAGAACCTAAAAAGGAAATGTACAATTAGCCCACGAATGAATGTTTATTTGTAAAGTGTCCAAAACCTTGGTGCCCATTCGCAATTTGTTTGTTTTACTCAATACTGCACATTATTGACGTGTGCAAATTTTTGAGCGAGACTGTACAAATATTGTAGTGATTAGCAAGGTGCTCAATTTTTTCAGTGTTTTGTATCATCGAAAATTGGCAGAGTCATTGACACATTCCCTGATTATTGACGGATCCCTGTAGACAGCAGCATTAACGTGGACGATATCGTGCTAACATCTTAGATATACATATACACATATATATGTATATACTTGATTCATATTTATCATACGTCTGTACTACGGACATCTTACAATCTAACTGGTAAACAATGCTCGTGATAACGTGGTTTTTGTAGCGCGGATAATTAAGTGCCGATTGCAAAACTGTGAACCGGCAAACTAACAATAAGATTAACTTTATCAACGGTGTGTGATTAGATAGTTTTATAAATAAATCTCGCGAGGACGTCTTGCGTGTGTGGGAATTAACTGTGCGAGAAAAAGAATGGGTTGCTATGGTCGCTACAGTTGCTCCAGGAGAAGCAATTTGCGACAGGTTTCGCGGAAGTTGTAGTTAATATTATTATTATGGTATCGCAGTCATTTGAATAGTGTTTTCCAATTATCATTGATCAGATACTACATCACTCACAGCAGTTTTAATATTTTTTAGTCTGTCTGATTTATGGATGTTTGTAAAATACAAATGGAAATGTATAACACAGACCACAAGCAATAATAATAGTATAATAGTCTCATAACCTTCAGTTGCTTAGAGTGTGTTTTCTTTTTCTTTTTTTTTTTTTGCACAATTATTTGCACAGCATCTCATGCAAAAGCAACATAAATAAGTTTCTTATTGAGTAAAACAACGATTTTAACCTTCGAGCAAGCCTACGATCGTAAAATTAACATAAATCGGTTTTTAATCAGCACTTACGAACTAATACAGAATGGTTACAATGTCAAGAAAATAGCGACTCATGCTCCGCAAAAAAATCGTTTCTTAATATACCACTGTTGTATTCCGTTGCAGTAAACAACAAAACTATTCTTACTGAAATTCTCAACCCTTAAAAGGGTCCTTCAAAATGCACTTTAAAAATGATTCAATTAAATTATATCTAATATTATATTTAGAAATAGGTATACTATCAATAGTTAAATAATTATGTTGGCCTAAATAGTTCACTTAAGGGTCAATAAATATTTTCCTGCTTCTTAATTTTAGGTTTAAAAAAAATTTAAGTTTAAATTTAATTTTAGAAGAATTATATAAATTAAATTTCAGGAAATTTTAATAACAATTTGATTTTAAATTTTCATATCTCTGTGTTTCAAGGTGCAAAATAACACCAAAATCGTTCATCCACTTTATTTAATCAATATCCGTCAGAAGTAAATTATCAATTAATTATTGCATTGCTATAGCCATCACGCTCTCACGAGTCAGACGTCATCCGTACGATCATGATCGACAAACAGAGTGCCGACGTACTTGGCCACAATTTGGCGGGAACCGTAGTTTGCGGGAGAGCGCGTGACACGGCGGAGACTGTGTACCGTGTATTTACTATACCGTGGCGCGTTACTATACCACGGGGCCACCACGTGATAAAACGTGTCGAGAGCCCGAAGAATATCGCACGTGCGGCACGAAGACACGAGCCGCGAAAACGTGGCTCCTTCGACGGTCACGAAAACAACCACCTACCACGCAAAAAAAAAAACACGTTCTAAACGTGTCCGGGTGCAGCTATTTTGCGACCGGCCTAATTTCATCGTCATGGGACGAGCCGATCCTCGGCTGATTCGGGAATGATCGCCGTATCGATGAAAAACAACGGAAGTCGTATCGACAAATCGCGAAATTCGCAGACGGTTCGAGAGATCCTCGACGTTATTTCGATTTAGATTATAGATTAATTGCAGACCAACACGAATTATTCCACGATGCTGGATTAGTGTCTTCGTTGACGAGGAAAGTTATCGCGAAGTTCTGCTAATGAGTCAACACCTGGAGAGCTCGATTCTGTTTTTATTAATTGTTTCAGTCATTTATTAATAATGATTGGATTATGCAGGGTGGTAAAGTTGGATCTTAGATAATTCTACGAGGAAAATTGAGTCGAAAAAGAAGAATAAAATTTTTCCGTACTACGCTTCATTTCGGAGAAAATCAACTCGAAAGTTTTACCTAGCGTAATGTTTGTGTAGGGTGTTTCAGGTAAATGTTTTTTCATGAAATCTTATGGTTTTCTTAGATATTATTGTGGAGCATGAAAAGACGACTCCAACGAGTACCATGACCATACCATTACGATGATTCAATCTCGAAATATTCGTGTCGAAAATGTACGATTTTGGATTTTGGAATTTTGTTTCTTTCAGACACAAATATCTGGAGATTGTACGAGTAAAATAGTATGATTATTATACACGTTGGATTCATCTCATCGTGCTCTATAATAAAATCGACCAAAAAATTTAGCTGAAACACCCTATACAATTTTTGGAGGTTGATTTTCTCGAAAACGAAGCGTCGTACGGAAAATTTTATTCTTCTTTTTCGACTTATTTTTCCTCATAGAATAATCTAAACCCTAAATTAATCACCCTGCATAATTGGATTATTGTTGAACAATGATATTGACCACTGTTCATGCCTAAAATCATTTATTTATTGGAAAATAAGAAACAGTGAAGTGGAAACAGTGAAATTAACATAGAATAAACGTCTTCTGTTTTACAAAATTGTACAAAAATCGATAACTGCACGAAGATTTTCAGTTTAGATAATATAACGCTCTCAATCGTATTATACAGAAACAATGACCACGCTAACTAAATGAAGAATTTCAGGTGGCGCCCATATATTTCTCTGACACGTTTACGAGCCTGTTTTCCGGTTGGTTCGCGTAGGTGTGACGTAATTTTATCGTGAACGACTATTTATCCACGGATTTTGGAGTATCCGAGTGGATTGAAAACAATGACCTCGCATCGTATTAATCCGGACGTCGATCCTGAAACGTTACTATGTATTTTTATAGTTTTACGAGACCGTTGGTTTTACAGAAAACCGCTTGATCGTCGAGGCCGACCTCGTCGAATTTTCGGAATGTGTGCCACCGTGTGAACATTTTGTAACAAAGTGCGCTGTAAAATCTGGTAACATTTGAATCGGCGAGACACGACGGCCTCGGGAATAATGCGTTCCCGAAGCGTTCACGTGATCGCTCACTTCGAGTCGATGATTTTTACCATTGGCCTACATTCAACAAGGTTTGTTTATCCGCGGGTCTTGAAAATTGTTACATCAACTAACAAATTTAGCGATTTCTCTTTTAGATTCATTCTTGCGCGGCACGCTAAATGCATTTACTGCGTACAATGAGAACGTGGCGCTCGGATTTTGATAAACAGGCACAGGTGGACTATACTCCGCAGTAAACTATACTTTACGTAAACTGGTCAGACTGTTTCATGCGTAGATCCGTTTTATCTACTCTGTAAACTGTGAAAAACTTTTGACATTTTCTTTGAACTGCGTTCATGCCAATTTAATTGTTATTAATGGACGGCGTCCAATTCAGTCTTGGACCACTCTATACGATAACCGCGTTATAAATTATTAGGAATAAATTTCACACGTATACGCTCGTGTAGCAACATGTTTCCCTATTTTGTTGTTAATGGTAACTAGGTGAAAATCGTTGTTCAACAAAGACTGGGTCACACGAGTGGGCAAAACTCGATGTTAGATTATTCTACGAGGAAAAATACCTCGGAAAAGAAGAATAAAGTTTCTTCCTAGAACGCTTTGTTTGCGAGAAAATCTGCACCAAAGTTTCAGATGAATTTTAAGAACGAAACCATATGTTTTTGATTAGATATTGTTGCAGACCATGAAAAGACGGATCCAACGAGTACCATGACCATACCTTTATGATCATTCGACCACGAGATATTCGTGTCTGAAAGGTAAAATTTTGGGTTGGGTTTATTTCTTTCAGACACGGATATCTCGAGATTGAATGATCGTAATGGTATGTTCATTATACTCGTTGGTCTCGTCTTTTCATGCTCTACAACACTATCCAATCAAAAATATAAGGTTACACTACAAAAATATAGCTAAAATACTTTATGCATGTATTACGTTAGGTAAAACTTTAGAAATAATTTTCTCGAAAACGATGCGTCATATGAAAACATTTTATTCATCCTTTTCGACGCATTTTTCCTCGTAGAATCGTGTAGTATTTTTATGAACAATCATGTGGTACACTTAAACAAGACAAACGAGTAATTGTTAAGACTGTGGGAAAAGTGAGGTGCAACGGGACAGTTTCCACCGGATCGTTTCCGATTTAATTGAAACGCAGTCTCGACAACAAGCAGACACCTCCCGCGTTTGTTTTGCGCTCAGCCGGAGTATGTTTGCTACTTTATACAATGCGCCGCGGCGCATAACAAGCATCTCCCGTTCGTAGGACGATAGGTATTCATTATCCCACTCGTGTCTGTGAAGTTCGTGCGGCTGAAATATTGCACCGGCATCAGTCCAAAACAGCGACGTTCGAAAAACACGGCGTCACAG
This sequence comes from Halictus quadricinctus, assembly GCA_028454245.1. Classification (NCBI taxonomy): domain Eukaryota; kingdom Metazoa; phylum Arthropoda; class Insecta; order Hymenoptera; family Halictidae; genus Halictus; species Halictus quadricinctus. The sequence continues at coordinate 3,720,913 of CM052114.1, read as the reverse complement.
TCGACAACACACACGCGTGTAATAATAGATCGGGAAGATTGATTAGTTTCTCGACCAGTTTTGAGGACATGCCCGGTATCATCGTCGCCGGACTGAATTATAGCCGGCGCGACACCGCCGGTGCTAAACATGACAATCCCGAGACGAACATTGTTGCAAACACCCGTGGGTATTACGGGCGAAGAGCATGCAATTAGTCACGACGAACCCGTATGAATCATGCGCGGTCTGTATCGTTATTTTACGGTTCCCTAATCGCGGTTATAAAATCGGAGCGCGCGTGTCGAGCCAGGCGAATCGAAAAAAGAAGGAAAGAGGATGAAAAATCGCGTACAGTGATTTCTCTGTATATGTCGTCAAGGCCTGGATGATAAACGTCGCGGAATTATCTCCACTACCACGGAGTATACCCCGTGAGAGGCCATAACACGGCTCGGGGTATGTCTCCTGGACGGCATATGTCGCTGGTAAGACCCGTGTTGTTGACATATGTCGAGAATTCAATGTATTCGCGGCAACAGTCCGTAAACATTGTCTTTTAGTATTAATTCGACTTTGCGGGTTGCTAAAGTGGTTGTTAGGTGATTCTTCGAGGAAAATTGGGTCGGAAAAGAAGAATAACATTTTTTCATAGGACGCTCCGCTTTCGAGAAAATTACTTCCAAAGTTTTAAGATATTCGTGTTTGAAAGGAACAAACCTAATTCAAAATCTTACCTTTCAGACATGAATATCTCGAGATCGAATGATTATAATGGTATGGTCATGGTACTCGTTGGAGTCGTCTTTTCATGGTGCACAGTAATATCTAAGAAAACCATGAGATTTCGTTCAAAAAATTTAGCCGAAACACCCTTACAATTTTTAGTGTTGATTTTCTCGAAAACGAAGAGTCGTATAAAAAAACTTGATTCGTCCTTTTCGATTCTTTTCTCCTCGTAGAATCGTCTAACATTGAATTTCACTACCCTGCATAACCAGATTGTTAATAAACAATAATTCTGACCACCAGTTACGAACCAATCTGTGCATCCAACAACTTTAAAGTGAACGAACATGGAAAATAGAGGTAATGTTGAAGGTTATCCTTAATATTGGATTTACCGGCTACACAGAATTGCATACAGGTTTGATAAAACAGATTTATATCCTCGCGCATGCTTCTTCAACCCCGCAATTCACAATACCGTTTGAAACACTGCGTGACTCATTGTTACCTCTCTTCTTCGAATCGAATAATTCCATGGCCGGAATAATACCAGTGAAAGTGCTATTACCACAAGAGCAGCGAATCTGATGCGTATCGTTTTAATTGTTAATTAACCGACTACAACATCATTGCAACCTATTTTTTTTTTTCTCGAAAGAATAAGGCAGGTGCTGCTTGTCTCGACACGGTGAACACCAGCATCCAAGATGAAGAAATTGAACACGATTTCACGGATGATCGAGCCAATGCTAGAGATCCGGTCGTTAGCTGTCCAACAAAGACAGAAGATGGCAAGCGGAGCGATCAGGGTTTCACGAGCCGGGGCAACAATAATGACAGCTGATAGGCCGTGACTACAAAACTTCACCTTAACCGTTCTTCCTTGCGAATTAGCGGCACGCGAAACTTAGGAAAAGGGGATCGTTAACTTGCCACATTGTAGCCTTTGCTCGACTTTTGCTCCTTTTTCCCTTGGCTCGCAGCTCACTGATCGGTGATCAATGGGAACAGGTAGGAAACAGCTCTTTTTGCTCTCTTGATGAGTTTTAAATTGAGGTTTGCTCACGGAACTCCACAATTTTTCCACTTTTATCGGATACGTATTGGTGCATCGAGCTGGAGGGTACTGTAGAAAGTTGTCTGAGAAGTGGTTTCGTTGTTTTAACGGGCTTTCTAGAGAAGAATGCCTCGCAACGTTGCTGTACCATAGCGACTCACTCTGAGCCAAATACAGTGAATTCTCGATATATGTCAACGACATATATCGTCCAGGAGACATACCCGAGCCGTGTTATTCTTACACTCCTCGGTGTCCCCGGATATAACCCGCAGTAGTGGGGATAACTCTGCGACGTTTATCATCCAGGCCTTGGCGACATATATAGAGAAATCACTATACCTTCTTTAGTTTTTTAATAATAATTTTGTATTCATAATAAATTAGTAAAATCGCTGTACCAATACGATACAGTCTTAGCCACGTATGCGCCGTCTTTAATTTTTTAATAACAATTTTGTGTCTGTAATAAAAACCCATCAACATGATTAACCGGAGAAATCAATTTTTATCCTCTCTCGCAATCGGTGCCGACTAATTTTTATTTTGTATAGCAATTCGCGGTCTAATGATTACCTTCTCTCCTCGTTCCGTGTAATTGTCCAAAACACCGTTTTATCGTCACGTCAATCGGTCATTTTTCGGGTCGGCGTTTTTTTTTCCCCGTCACGATGATTAATGCGTAACCAGGAGAGAGAGATAATTGCTCGCGATTTATATCCCTTGAACGACGGTTCCGCGACAAAACTCGCGCATTTGTCGGACGTCATCGGTGTCCGATTAAAGGGACCGATAGCGTGCTCGTGACGCATAAATGATGCGTCGGTTTAAAGCGAGTCGATACAATGAAGAATTGTTCGCTTTATATAGCCGGTGGATTAAGAACGTGAATGGAAAAAATTCGAGCCTCGTCACTCGAGTCTCACGGTTTCCCATTGTTTTTTACTTTGGAACTTCGCGACACGGACTGGAATCTTAAGTGATTCATGGGAGGGGTATAAAGAGCGCAAAAACGTTTGCTTTGTGATTTATTAACTGGCTCTATTGGGAGGCTGTACGTAGAGTAATTTTGAATTGTATATAGGAAGGAATAATATTGTTGTGTCTGCCGATGACGAAAAAGCCTCGGTTTTTATCGTCGAAGGTTGATCAAAGGTAGATATTTGCGCTGCCACTTAGTAACGAAATGATCAAACACGATTCCCGTTTGCCTTGCACAAAAGTTTGCACAGCGAATGGTTGGCGGACCGTCGGTGAACATCGAACGCAGGCAGGATGCGTTGCATGCGAGATAACTATACTGTGAAAACGTCGGTATACCTGCACGATACACAGGTAGGAGTTTACACGAGGGTCGAGAATAGAGTGCACGGATATAGCTTATCGTGAGAATTTACTGCTAGACCGGGCCCCGAAAGAATTGGAGGCTCTCCAATAAACAAAACCGAGGGCCGAACAGCTTTTGTTTGGTCATATATCGTTCGTTAGGATGCAAAGAGTTTATGGTGAATCCGTGATGGAGGTAGACACGCTACACTCCGGTTGGCTTCACGTGCGCCCGCCGGATCCGAAAATAATCATGGTTGATTATTAGGACCGCGCGCGATGGATGGCAAAACGAGAAGGTTCTATCTTTACCTTTACGTATGAGCTAACATCGAGCGCTATCTTTGGCTTGTTTATGCCCGGCTTGCGAAACAATTTTCGGAATGATTAGACCAACGTGACGACAAGACGGGATTCGAGACCTTGGCGCAGGAACAGGCTCACTTTCTGGTGAAATTCTAGAAAATTGCAGACGGAGGGGTGGTCACGTGGCCCCCACTTTTACATTTCTTCCCAAAATCCGATTCGTAACCTAAATTGCTTTGAATTTTTGCCTAACTTGTAAATAATACCGTAATACTATAATAAACACAGTATAATAAATACTATAGTAAATACTATAACAAACAGCATAATAATATAGGAAACAGTATAGTAAATAGTATAGTTAACTATAAGTAGTATAGTTAGTATAGTTATAAATAGTATAGTTAACTATAAGCAGTATAGTTAGTATAGTTATAAATAGTATAGTTAACTATAAGTAGTATAGTTAGTATAGTTATAAATAGTGTAGTTAACTATACTATATATTATACTATACTATATGATGTATACTATATACTATACTATACTATACCATACTACACTATACTATACTATACTATACTATACCATACTACACTATACTGTACTATACTATACTATACCATACTATACTATACCATATTATACTATACTATACCATACTATACTATACCATACTATACTATACTATACTATACTATACTATACTATACTATACTACACTATACTATACTATACTATACTATACTATACTATACTACACTATACTATACTATACTATACTATAATATAATATAATATAATAAACAGTATAATAATACATTAAACAGTATAATAAATACTATAATAAACAGCATAAAAATATAGTAAATAGTATACTAAATAGTGTAGTAAATAGTATAGTAAATAGTATAGTAAATACTACAATAATCAGTATAGTAAATAGTATACGAAATATTACAATAAACAGTATAGAAAATAGTATGGTAAATATAAAATACAGTATTTCTAAAAAAATTCGTAAACCAGTCAACCAGTCTGTAGACTCCGTTTCCATTATTAATTTTTGTAAACAATAAATATTAATGCTTGCGGATTAGATAGTGTACCCGTTCGGTGCAACTTCCGTGAATAAATATCCCACGTATAGTACACCAGATAGCTGTGTCTGTATCGTTCGAGCAGTAAATTATTATTAAATATTTTTTCCAATAAGCATGATGTGGAGAAATTTAGCGTAACTAAACATTTCCGCAGATTTCGGTCGTATATCATGATATTTTCAAAACGGCATTACGGTATATTACGCAATTTCTTTTGTACATTGTAAATTACTATTCGCATGTCTACTATACAGTATAGTATGCACACGGTGCATGACTTTCACTTTCTACGGCTGTATGTATAAATCAGTCATCAAGCGGAAGTGAAAAAACTATCCACCTAATCTAATTCCAGCATTTATTTAAGTAATGCTTGCCATTCCTAATCAATATATACTTGACTGTACAATTTAGTATATTGCTGTGGATTCGGTTTCGTTTGGTTGTTATATTTTCAACGCAGTCTAGATTTTGCAATGTTTTACACTGTGCAATGCCGTTACTGCATTTATGTTGAATATCCTATTATTTTTATTAAAATTATCTAATAAAAATTTCTTTCTTAAATATTCTTGTAGAGCACGAAAGGACGAATCCAACGAGTATAATAACCATACTGCTTCGATCATTAAATCTTGAAATATTGATGTCTGAAAGTTAAGGTAAGGTTAGGATCAGGATCGCGTACTTTACCTTTCAGACACGAATATCTCGAGATTTAATGATTGTAATGGTACGATCATTGTACTCGTTGGACTCGTCTCTTCATGCTCCACAAGAATATCGAACAAAAGATATGATATTATTATACTTGAATCGCGAAATCTATGAAATCAATTCCCACACAAGCATCTTCATAACTTCAACGAATATAAAATGAAGAATCAGAGAACCGGCCGTTTGACAAACAGCGATAACTTTAATATTAAATAATACTATCAGTATGAGGTACACCAAGGCCACCCAATATGCTTGACGGTATCATCAAAGGTTCCGCCAAAAGGTTCGCTCGCAGTAACGCTGTCAAAGAACCAGATGATGGTAGCGAGCGTGTCAACAGCAAAACACGAAAAATAACACGATAATCGCTGTATGGCAAAGAGATTTTCGACATTCTTACGGTGTCATTAATCGGGGCTGTGGGTGCGGCGTGTATGTTCTCCACGTGGTAAATATGTATAATCTACAAATATGTACAAGGCGTGTGCGTCCCGTGAAACTTCGGGACCGATAGAAGCTAGCCTACTCGATCGAGAACGCGACCGGCGATATTATTACATAAAAGATAACGGGACGGCAACCCACTTTACTCGAGAGATTATCTTTTTACGTAACGGCCGGGAGACGTGGTTATTTAAAGCACTTTGTACTATTACCACTGCTACCGTCGATTTTCAATGGCTAGGTTTTTCCTCCAAAACGCTTCGCGAGGGACAGGGTTCAACAAATACTCGGGCTTTTCACGTTCGATTTTCCGCAGCGCAACAACCGTCTGGTCCCATCAATCAGACACCGTGAAAACAAGTTCGGGACAGATAATGGAGACAAACGTGTGATTTATTTGACCCGGACGCGATAAGCCCGCCGGTAAATACGCGCGAATCTGAAAATAACACGGATGCTTCGATACATGTGACAGAAATGATCAATTTTCGAAGAGACGCTCAATTGTTTCTTTATGAAACTATTGACATCACATTCGTGACATTTTCCCGATTAAAAAGAGTCCAAACACGAGGCAATTTGGATCGTATTAACTTTTATATTTGACAATGAAGAATTCAGACATAGTCGGTTCGGATAGTAGAGGTTCCATTAAATCGTGGATTGAACGAGTAAATGAGATCGAAATCCTATCGTGTTTGGGCTGATTTTAATCGGGAAAATGTGACGAATGTACCGGTGAAAGTTTCATTACAAAAAGATCAAGAGTAAAGAAGTTATGACAATCTGATTATTTCTTATTTTCAAGAAACGGAATTTTCCCGGGTGTATTACGACACCTGTATTTACTTACGACAAGCATTAACATTATATTGCCGCTAAAGGCACTGTGGATTTATTCATTCCAGATTTGCAACCACAGTTATTCATAATCATTGCACTTCCTGTTTAGCAGGCAATACATTGTTGCATCGCATTGAATTTATAATATGATTGGCTTTTTTCACCAAGAGGTAGAACGATTAGAATAAGAATTTCTCGTATTTATGCGAGTGCCACGCGGTTATCTTCGCATGTGTCTTTCACGTCACGATTTTATTATAATTAGTTCACCTTCCTGATGAAAATGCTAAATAATACTAGGCTCAACAATAAACAATTTTTGAAGTCTCTAGGCAACCGTAACCTTTAAAGTCGCGCGAGAACAAGGAAAACGTTTTCACTTTCGGAGCGAAACGTATTAATTAACTAACCGGCTGGCATCCGGCTTGCATAACGCCATATAAAACAGATTAGGCCAATTACTTCTATTTGAAATGTTGCAACTTGTATGTCGCGGTACAAGTTCGCTAAGGATACGGTTGTCAGTCATTTTGCAGCAGAAACAGAAACGATCGTCTACGGCGTTTCACACTGTTCAATGACGAGAGATGATTCATTTAGACTGTGAAGTTCTTCTTCTTAGCAAATTGGACAATTTGCAAGCGGTTCTACCAGCAGAATTTCCATTACGCGAAGGAAGAACGTATTTTCCTGCAATGAGAGAAGCTCAAGTAGAACGTGATGGCAGAACGTGGTAGAACAAAAGGTTATGTCTACCAGATACGATTAACTTTGATAAGACTCTATTTTCGCCGGTTATCTCTTCAGTATAGCAGAAGTATAGACACGACGATCGGGGCTAAACTATTTACACAATTCTTTGAAAAGTTAATAAAACTGCCTTGTGTTTTATTCAACGATTATTAACATTAGAATTATCAGAAGAGTTAAAACCACCTGTTTCTGATTTATGAAGGTAACTTATTAACGATATTTTAAGGTGATCGGTACTTTTTTATACGACACCCTATATATTTTCTTCAATATTCTTGTGGAGCATGAAAAGACGAGTTCAACGAGTACCATGACCATACCATTACGATCATTCAATCCCAAGATATTCGTGTCTGAAACTTCAGACAGCATCGGTTCGGATAATCGAGGTTCTATTAAATCGTGGATTAATCGGGTAAGCATGATCCAAATTGTATCGTGTTTGGACTCTTTTTAATCAGAAAAATGTCACCAATCTCCCAGTGACAGAATCGAGAAGATAGAGCCGAGAATGAACAGGTTAGATGGATTAAACAATGATTAACTACGATGCAGAGTTCACTGCGTGTTTTCGAGAGATGCGGGGATTGTGCTGCATCCGATTCGTTCTGGAGCTGTCTCGATCGTCGATTGTCAGTGGTTCGAATGGCAGCATTCGAGCGGCAGTTTCTTTCCTGAAAACACGCCCACACGCTCTCTCGCGGATCTGCGCATCCATCTTCATTGTTTACCGTTTCGCGAAGGATTCGTACGAGCGGTGCTTGGTTTATCACCCTAGCGGCACGCGTGCTCACTGAATTGCAGAGTTTTATGGTGGTCTGATGAATTTCATAGCAGGCCTTGGCAGCGTTCACTGTTTTCCGTTGGAGAGGCGCGACGCGAAGATGATGTCACGTATCAAAAGTACGTACACGTTTGCGTCCGCCGGGAACACGTGCAAACTAACGATCATGCTTATCGTTCGCATGCTAAACACACGTAGGAAATGCACACGCGTAGACCCCAAGGAGACGAGAAACACCGAATCAGTTTTATTAACACATCACTACGAAAATTGTTTGAACGTTGAATTTACGATTCCCGAAAAATTATCGGTATGAACTGTAAATTCATTTTTAATAAAATACCGGTAAATTGAACGTTATTTATTTATGAAACGTTTACCAACATATTCGTCGCATTTTCCTGATTAAAATGAGCCCAAGCACGACATAATTCGAAGTTAGGTAAGCGGTTCCATTATCGAAATGATCGTGCTCCACGGATCAGTTCGGATAACAGAGGTTCCACTTTTTCGTGGATTAAACAAGCAAATGAGCTCCAAACTGAGTCGTGTTTGGTATCATTTTAATCAGAAAAATGTCACAAATATGCCAATAAAAGTCTCACAAAGGAAATCTTTAATTGTCAACCAATATTTGTTAATTGTCTGCTGAAAACAACTTGAATTTCTTATTTCACAGGCAAGAAACTCCATAGTCTGGACTTGCTAACATAGTAGATGTCGACATATCAGTACAGAGATTATTATGATAGAGAATATTCTTTTTCGAAAGTTATATACAGTTTTTTTTTTTGTTAATTTCCATAATCCTGACTTGAGAGATTCAAAATGCTTCGTTCTGACGTTTGCTGAACTAAAAATGCAGACGGTGCTCTGATTCAGAGTCTGTATCCTAAGGATTACGTGTTTACGTAAACATTTCGTTGCTCCAGTAATACTTTCGACAAATTGAGCTTGTATAATTGATCGCAGTCTGTTTACGAATAGCCTGACATCTCGGTATCATGATGGATCGAGCGTGCCAGGAGGTCTGCGAGAAAACCCTTCGTCGTCTGTATGCAACGATTGCAAAATAACAGTGAGCTATAAAAGAACATCGAGTGGAAATTTTATATTATTCCAACTCACATACTTGTTTTCGCTTGTGTCTTTTTTCATTTACCTTGTCCCTTAGTTATAGAACATGAAAAGACGAATTTACCAACATATTCGCGATGTTCCCCTGATTAAAAAGAGTCCAAACACGGTACAATTTGGATCATGCTTACCCGATTAATCCACGATTTAATAGAACCTCGATTATCCGAACCGATGCTGTCTGAAGTTCCAGATACGAATATCTTGGGATTGAGTGATCGTAATGGTATGGTCATGGTACTCGTTGAACTCGTCTTTTCATGCTCCACAAGAATATTGAAGAAAATGTATAGGGTGTCGTTTAAAAAAGTATTGATCACCTCGAGGAGTGAATTTTCCCAGTTTCATTTAAGTACGACTGTTCTTCCGTGACAGAGAAGACCTTCTTAGCACAGTACTTGTTGCAGCATTGCGCTCGATACGCAATTCCCGAGACCCATTCAACGCGATTCATTGAAGGAGTTTGCGCTAGTCTATCGAAAGTACACATTCGTGGTTGACCGTCGAACGAGGTCCGTTCCGCGATTTCCTTTTGTCCTAGACACAACAGTTTGCATCGGATCGCAATAAAGTATCAAACGGAGCTCCGGAGATAGTTGGTGGCCAAAGCTAATTGTAAGCGTAATCGCGGAGGGAAACGAAACGGCGGCTTGATAAGCGGGTGTGTAACTCGTGGCGGTCGGCCGTGGCAGATAATACTGCACGGTCCTGGAACGAGCGTGACAAAACAATGCGAGTCTGCCCTGTTGCTCGATAAAATGACCGGCAGAAGACAATATTGCTGTGCAATATCGTTAAAAGCGTCGCGGCGACGACGATTCGGCCGGGTTCTGCAGATAAACAACCGGCCCGGCGTGCTCTGCCATGCAGTTTTCGAGCTAGATAGATAATGTTGCCGTCACCGCGTATAAATAACGTAATCGGCGACGAAAAAGAGGTCTCCAGATACCGTACGCACGCTGGAACGCGAAGATAAGGGCGGTTAGATCATAGAGGAAGGGACGTTTTTCGCGCACCAGATCGATGTCAATGGGAACGATAACGGAATGACTTTCTGGTCCCCGAAAGCAAACCTAATTCTTCTCCATGTCGTAAGAATTTCACATACGTTGAAAATGATGAGTGTATATAAAACATGATGCAACTTGATTGATTCGAATGATTTATTAATGAAACTTTTATCAACATATTCCTGACATTTTT
>CM052114.1:3665225-3704095 GCA_028454245.1 Halictus quadricinctus | reverse complement strand
CTTTGAATTTTTGAAACTGCTTTGGGACCTTGGAAATATGGACATGATTAAACTGTTTATTTTATTCGCAAGTTTTTGCACACTGTCCATAAATAAACACGGATAATCCAGTCGTAAATCATAAGTGGCTTTTTAAAAAAGAAGCGGGACACTTTTGCAAGTATTATTAATCTGTTGCGTCAAGACATAGGTCAAGATCTGTGAAAAAATATAGCGGTCACACTTTTTTCAAAGTTCAACAGACGGTGTCTATTTGAATTTTCATTAGAATATCGATGACGTTGCTTACTGTCATATACAAAAACATTTCATCATTTCATGTGCATTTTCAATATTGAGAACTAATTCGTCAAAGTACAAGCTGCACAAACTTCGAACAAAAAAATTACGTTCAAATAATGTACGATATTTTGCAAATTTTAATCGTATCTTTGTATCACAGTATTAAACAGACCTAACATTAAAAAGAATCTCTCAAAAGATATAGATTAGATATAGAATACGTTTCTAAAAAGAAAATATATTTTGCATTAAATAGAATATTTAAAATACCACATTTCTCAAAAAAATACACATTGCATCAAATAGAATATTAAAAGGAATACATTTCTAAAAAAAATACATATAGAAAAATATATATTGCATTAAATAGAATATTAAAATGGATTCATTTCTAAAAAGAACAGTATATTTTGCATTAAATAGAACATTGAAAGGAATGCATTTCTAAAAAAAAAATATATTTTGCATTAAACAGAATATTAAAAGGAGTACATTTTTCAAAAAATACACATTGCATTAAATAGAGTATTAAAAACACAAAATACTGCCCACAAAATTTCTATAGCGAACGGCGTTCATGGTACACAGTTTTATCAATCACACTGTTTTCCCCGTTTCTCATTATGCAATTCGAATTAATTCGCGTGTGCAACAGTGAAAAACAAAGATATCAGCGCATCATGGAGTACGTGGAAATCAAGTGGGAAATTTCTTGAATTTTGGGAAGACTAACTACAGTAGAACCTCGATAGTTGCACGAATAGGGACCGCATGAAAATGCGTGCGAAAATCGTGGTCGTAGAGGGTAACCAATCACAGTGATTCGTAGTGTCCATCTTCTTTTTCCCCCACCACGAGTACCGGAACCTTGAACTCGTGGTGGGGGGCTGCGGGTATGCATCGAATGAGATCGCAACAAACGAGGTTCCACAAGTATCGAAGACAACGGCAAACTACTGAAACAGTAATTCGCTCGATGTAATGATAATGTGCTCGCAAGTATGTTTTTGCTTCGTCTCGAGTCTGCTGATGTTCTTCTTTGGAACACTGGTGGATTATATAAGGCGATTACAATTTTAAAATTGTCGAAGCCGAGTTCGATACTTTAGACCTCTTTTTTGCATTTCGCAGTCGATTCCGTTCATTTTTATGCTCCGCGTGGCTGCAAAAACGTGGCACAGTGAAAAATGAGACGAAATTGAAACCTACGTGTTCTTGATAGGAATTAATTTACTCGTTGATTACGGGAGAATGATAGTACAGAAAAAAAGTTCTAGACACACGAAAACATTTCATACACACAGAAAGAAGTTATTATACGCAACTGGAATTAATTATAGTATATTATCGCGGATGTTTATGCAAAGTAAAAATTGCCTCTGTCGATTGTAAGGCGCAAGAGCTAAAACCAACCCAAAATTATTAAAAATTAAAATTTCACTCACCATTAAAATTTATTAGAAATTATTTTAAGTTAAATCAAAAGAAAAACAATACAAGTATTCTTAGACTCTTTGAAATTTTTTACTGTTTTGCATTTGATCTACTGATTCTTGTCATAAATGAAATTCGAAGTCTAGACATTATTTGCACAGAATTGATGATGCAATGTGTTAACGAACAGTAGAAATTTTCGAAAAACCTATTTTCTTGTTCTTCATTTTTTCATTCGTTCATTATGCGAACTTATGTGTTAAAGTATGGATGTTTTTGAATATGGAAAGGTCGACGATCCTCAAAACCGGCTATTAGAAGTTCCTCGCTCGTTTACACTGACTGTTTATTTTTCTAGGCGTGCGAACACAGTGCTATACATACAAATCGCACGAATACACGTCTAGACGACTATGCCAGATAGACGTAGACGGCCCTACCAACAGTTTGGCGCCACTCTTGGCAAACATGAACACGAAACACGTGCCGCCAAGGGAACATGACCTCGAAATCGGACGAAGGAGAAGGTAGAACAACACTTTACGTCATCGCTAACCTAGCGACCTCAAAAATTCCATAAAAACATAGCAATTTAATTAAGACTTCGAGCTTCCACCCAGCAATTTATTCAACTAATCCAATTGATTTATTCAACGAAACCAATTTATTCAACCCTTACGTCAACAACCAACATTTTCTATGACATTCAATGCACTTTGTGATGATGATACTTCTCGAAAAACATTTGATATTTAAACTGTGATAATTTTATCTTAAAGCTTGAAGATTCTACTTTCGCTCACCATTGTTCATTTTCCGCCAAGATATTTTTACATAATGTAACAGCTGGAAAATCGAAGACCCATTTTTCCTAAAAAATTCTACAAATTGAAACCTCTGTGGAAACATTAAAAATTTTTTTTCGTAAATGGGTCCTCCACAGATTTGAAGATTGAAGCCTCCTCTTCACAACGACTTCGCAAAAATTACTGTACGATTTTTTCCACTGTTTTATGGAACAAAAAAGGGACCAAGAACCGAGTCAAGTTGGTGGCAGACCTCTCCTTCAAAAATCGATGAATCGACTAAAAAAAATCGTACATCAATTTTGAAGGCGTCGTTGTAAAGAGGAAGCTTCGATCTTTACATCCACGGCGGTTTCAGTCCCGAGAAAAATGTTTCGAAGGTTCTATAGACGTTTGAATGTGCAGCATTTTTTGGGAGAAATGGGTCTTCAGTCTCTCAGACCCGCTCAGAATAAAATGAATGATGTATGACAAAACTAGATGCTTGTAGCTTTAAAATGAGCCCCAGTTTATTGTCGTACGATCATTTTTCACGAAATTATTGATTTTTCAAATGCAGGCAATTTGTCAAGAATCTGGTATGTAGTGTTCAAGTTGTTCCCGCGTTTGTGAAAGAGAATAACATCGGGATTTAATCCAACCCGTTTCAGAACAACGGAGCGACCATTAGGGTTATTGATAGTCCCGTAAAACCGCATCGGCAATATGTCTGTCGTGTCTCAAAGTCGGCAGGCTACTTTACTTACGATATAAATAGACCGAGTCAAGAAACGTGTTCGAGCGAACGACGGAATAAATTATGGCCGATAATTCATTGGCAGTAGCCAGTCAAAACTGGAAAAAGGAGAAAAACCGCGCAGAACATTCCTGAGCAAGGATTTAATAAACACTATAGAATCCTCCGGCACTCTAACCTCTATAATTTTTGCCATCGGATCTATCGACTGACCGAACAAACTCACACAAAATCGAAACAACTTTTTAAACAACGTTTTTAGCATCTTGTAGATTTTCATAAAATTTGCTTAATAAATAAAAGTTGATTTTCAAGTTCGATAAAACCAGATCAAATTTATTATGGTACTATAATTTTTCACAAAATTATCCAAATTTTAAGATCGACGATTTGCCATTGTTCACAGGCACCTGTTTTTAAAGCGAAAAATACAATATAGTACAAAGAATATGCTCTAGTATGAAATACACTATAGTATGAAGAGCATAAAATATAATGTACAACCAAGAATATGCCCTCGTATGAAATACATTATAGTATGAAGAATATACTATAGTAAAAAATACAATATAATGGGAAGCATCTACTATAGCATACAATATAATATAGTCTGAAGTACATACTATAGCATAATATATAGTGTAGTACAAAGGATATATTCTAGTATAAAATACATTATAGTATGAAGAATATACTATAGTATAAAATATACTATAATCAGAAGAATATACTATAGCATACAATATAATATAGTATGAAGAGCATACTATAGCATAAAATATAATGAAGTACAAAGAATATACTCTGCATTTTTTTTTTAAACAGCGTGAACTTTCGATTTTCAAGTATAGAACGCAGGAAAATCGGATCGGTTCGCGAGCGCCTGTCGATTATATTATAATATATCCAAGAAGCCGGCGTCGTAACGGGAACAATCTTTATGGCCTGCAACCGCAACGACCCGGTAATTTCAATCTGAGTACGACCGCAACTAATTGCCACGCACTTCTACGCGACGGACACAGTCTATACTGCGTCCGTGTGGATTTGTGTGCAGTATACTGAACGTTCGTGGACCGATCCGATCGCTTTCATTAGCATCTCGCCGGTGTACCAGCTGCGAGTGCACTCGTCACAGTATATCGGTGCGAGTAATCTGGACGTTAGGCGATCGAATATCGTTCCAGATGTGCACACCGTGTCATAATCCTGCTCTGCCAATTTCTGCAACTCCGGGGTATACTGAACGACACACTTCTACGTCGCCCATTTTCCTCAAAAACCTACTTACTATTCTTTACACTATAATTCTTCATATTACATCATATTTTATGCTATAGTATATTCTTCTCGTTATATTACACTTTATACTATAGTGTATTCTTAGTACTGTATTGTATTTTATGCTACAGTATGTTCTTCATACTATATTATATTATATGCTATAAGTATATTATTCTCACTATATTATATTTCACACTAGAGTATATTCTTTGTACTACATTATATTTTATGCTGTAGGATGCTCTTGATACTATATTATATTGTATGCTATAGTAGATTCTTCTCATTATATTATATTTTATACTATAGTATATTCTTCATACTATATTGTATTTCATACTAGAGTATATTCTCTGTACTGTATTGTATTTTATGCTACAGTATGTTCTTCATACTATATTATATTGTATGCTACAGTATATTCTTGTCACTATATTATATTTTATGCTATAGTATGCTCTTCATACTATAATGTATTTCATATTAGAGTATATGCTTTGTACTACACTATACTTTATGCTATAGTATGTACTTCATACTATATTATATTGTATGCTATAGTATATTCTTCTCACTATATTATATTTCATACTAGAGTATATTCTTTGTACTACATTGTATTTTATGCTATAGTATGCTCTTCGTACTATAATGTATTTCATACTAGTGTATATGCTTTGTACTACACTATACTTTATGCTATAGTATGTACTTCATACTATATTATATTGTATGCTATAGTAGATTCTTCCCATTATTATATGTTATGCTACAGTATATTCATTATTCTAGATACTTTATACTTTCTATACTATACTACTATACTTTCCAGTTATCCTTTTCTCCCTTTTTCTCAGCTTCTGCTCGTTCGACCTCTCTTTTTCTTCTTTCTCTTGACCGAACGTTCCTTCGCCTCTTATTTGTCGTTCTTCCCAGCTCCTCAGCTCTTCAGCTTCTCCCCCCTCTCTGTTTCTCTTGCTTTTTCTCCCTTTTTCTTCATTCTTTCGGTTCCCCTCTATCCCTTCGTTCCCCCGTTGATTTCCCAGTGCCATCGTCGCTACACTTCCCTCGATTGCCAACACGTGGCCACAATGAAACGATTGTTCCCTCGAGCTGATGCAAAGATCCGAGCCGATAAGAGCGACGTAGAAGTGGTTCATTGGGCGCAAGTGTCCCGCATAAACGCGAACGTATGTATATTGCGTTCAATGTTTGTTTAATTACGTTCGCCGAGCTCTGCCACGAGCAAACCCGCATGGCGTTTCCCGTTGTACTGTTAGCTAGTCCGAGGTCAGTTTTCCGAGAGTCCACCGAGCAATTTGCTATATTTATCGCGAACTGGCCACGGACACGCGGTTTTTTAACCGCGCACACGCGGTTTTTTAACGGTTGTAAACAAATCAATTGCACGGACGAACGCTGACGGTAGTCTGGGAACGATAAACATGCTCTTTCGTGTATTCTAAGTATCGTGTATTCGTGATTTCTAAGAACGTGTTAATAATATTCTAATTAGACAATCTTCTATTCTATTGTTCCAAAAACAACGTAAAATCGAAGCAATTTATTCTATAAAACAGAAACTGAGAAGCTGATACTAAATATACTGGTTAAATGACAGGTTTCAAATTTTATATTTTATTATCGTTGAAATTAGAAAGTTGAAATTAGAAAATTATAAATTACTAGACTGCGGGTTTTATGAATTTACGACAAAAATAAACTGGTGCAATTTAAACTAGTAGAACGATTAAAAGGACTCGAGAATGCCAATATGTTATTGCTCATTAAGATTATTAATGGAAGAAAAAACTTTCTATGTGGCTACAATTTATTTTTTAATAAAAAGAGAAAAATTTATCGACATGCATTACATTACTACATAACGAATGATTTTGTTTCAGCGAACTTAAAAATAAAAATTATTGATGTGAGGGCCGATTTAATAGAATTTGTATGCAGCATTTTTGCGACATGCAGTCTTGAAATATTGAAAATTAGGAAAAGCAGCTCGCGTACTACATCGATACCGTAGATCATGCCTCGACGAGCACGTTATCAATTATTGTTCACGATATCACCCGCAACGGCGGCCATTCAGTGGATATTTTTAGCCGTTTAATTCAATCGTGTTGACTCGACTATACTGATCGAGAAGGGTCGCCTGGGGAACTTGATGACCGTAGTGGTCCCTGAATTTTCTAGTAATTTTCTGGTAATTCTCTGCTAAATTTTTATTCCCATCGAATTGATTAATTAATTGGAAGGTGTTCAAAAACAGAAATTTTAATGATAAGACAAACATCTTTTTCAAAATGGAAGTTTACATAATAATTTTAAGTTAGATCATTGCATGTGTTTCAAAACATTCTTCTATTCAAACATTTCAGATTTATTATTGTAGTCATTAAAGTGCATAGATACAAAACGATGGGAACAAATGAATAGATTATTTTTTGTGTTTTGGTTGTATAATCATAGCTAAAAATGACAGAGATCATCTCTGTACTATGAATAGACTGCAGATTAAAATCTAGAATTACAAAATGCAATTCATTCGTTACAAAAATAAATAAATCATTAAAATCTGAAAGTACTATTACATTATTTTCAACCTATTAAAATTATCAAGATGGAAAGTAAATTTATATTTAACTCTCATGTGCTGAAATTGTGACAGAATATCTTTCCCTCGCATAAAAATTGCAGTCTAATTATAAGTTTGGTTCACAGCATTTTAACAACTAGCTTATTGTAATTTTTCACAATCGCTAATTATGCGCTCACCAACAGAGTAATTACTGTTAAATAATCGCATTAGGTGATATCTGTTCTCTCGAGTGATTTATGTATGTGATCCACGCTGATTTTCCAGGCGATAATTCTTCGCTTGACCTTGAGGCATTCTTGAACATCGTCCGTAAACAAATTATGACCACTCCAGTGACTCCACACGAACAATTCGAGGTTCTTTTTAAATCTTTTCCAATCTTCATTTTTACTACTCCCCTTGAGCAAGATTGTATCTTTTTTGGTCATAATTACCAGGCTGTGGATTTTAAAATAAAAATTGTTTATGTAAATTTCAAAACACTGGAACCAAATAAAAAAAGGAATTCTTCTCTTCAGTAGTTTTATAAAATTCTAAATAACTGTTTAATACTATATCCACCCATTTTTGTCATAGATGCGTCAAGCATATAAACAAACATTTTCTAAGTCAATTGTAAGAAGCACACGTTAAATGAAAATGTTCTTCGCAGTGTGATAGTATTAATAAACCGAGGAGAATGCAATAGTGTTAAATTCTTTTTAACGTCTATAGCTCGGCACTTTGCCTAAACATTTTAATCATAAATCCGCGCAATCCGCTAAACCTGCGAGAGAATTTCGCGAGACAAGGGTGCGCCAAAGATTTGCTATGGTTCCACACTTTCATTACGCAAATGGTTTTCCAATCGGAATTTATTAATAGCAATCGTGATTTAGCAACCACTGTTGCTCACCAAGACCAGTCGTATATGGACCCATGTGTGCGTGCACAAATACATTCATACGCTCGACGCATCGATATATCGGCACAGGGCTAGAACACGCGTGCGAATCTCCGTTTGCGTCAATCATCCGATCGCAAGCGTAATCGAAGATGCGTTTAGTTCTCACTTCGGTCGACAATGTCTGAAAACATGCAGATCTTCAGCAAGTATAATGATCCTGAAAAATGGACTTGCCTGGTTTTTGCACGAAGGCCTTCAATTGGCGATTCACGAGACACCGTGCGAAGGCTCGCGAATTTGCATACAATGTGCGAAAGAGTATCGCGTGATTTTTCGGGAAGACCGAAAACAAACTTTTGAAAAACAAGACGAAACCTGTTGCGAAAACAGGAGAAGGACAATTAGAGAATCCATCGAGCATTATTGAATCCACAACTACTCTAAAAGCTGGTCCAATAAAAGGAAAAATAAAGATTTCAGAACAGCGGATTTTTATGCAAAATAAAAATTGCACAGAGTTGCATAGAAATTTGTTTCCATTTTTTCGATCATTTTAATAATAACGCGTAAAATTAGCAGGCTAGTCATAACGAAAGATTCGACCGGAACCTCATCCCCTAATTTTCCAGGCATGATTTAGCAAGGTAAAAGCGATAGATGGTCCGCCATTAACCGTATTAGCGCTTCTTCAGGGTGTCGTTAACCGAAACGACCGTGACTAGCCGTGTACATATGCTCGTGCATACGAGGATCGTTTACTTTCACCGAAAAGCCGCTTTTACTCTCTCGGACCTTGGCTACGCTGCGCTATAGTTCGCTCTTTCGCTCGCTCGATG
Source organism: Halictus quadricinctus (assembly GCA_028454245.1). Classification (NCBI taxonomy): domain Eukaryota; kingdom Metazoa; phylum Arthropoda; class Insecta; order Hymenoptera; family Halictidae; genus Halictus; species Halictus quadricinctus. The sequence goes on along the minus strand of CM052114.1, from coordinate 3,695,220 downwards.
GTAAGACACACGACCTCGATGCTCTCGTGCAGGCTCCGCCGCTTGAATATGCATGCAAATTCCATCCTGTTTATAACGAGTATCTGGCAACCGGTCGACCGATCGCTGCGGGTGACACAGATATTTTCTTAACCTCTAAAGACACCTACGGTGCCGGTTTCTGCACGCCGTGCCTCGCAGCCTAGCCGGTTATGCATAAGAGAGCTTGTATGCAAACAACGACTATTCCGCGGGACAGACTCGGATCCCAGGGCCCGGGAACCAGTTGTTACGCAAGAACGTGTTAACTTCGTATCGTTCCCGCCTGTTGCTGAATTATCCCGCAATTTGTCCCGATACATTTCGCCCTGCATCATCGAGAATCACCTTCAACAAGTCGTCAATCTTCATTCAAACTCGCCTTCACGCTTCGGCATTGCTCGTGGACTAGACACTGACTTGTTCAGCTCAAGCATTTCGTGAAAAGGTGGAAACTTCGACTAACATCGTACGTAATCTCGTGTTTTTTCTTCGATATTCTTGTAGAGCGTGAAAAGACGATTCCAACGAGTACCATGAACGTACCATTACGTTCATTCAATCCCGAGATATTCGTGTCTGAAGGAAACAAACCTAACTCAAATCCTACCTTTGAGACACGAATATCTCGAGAGCGAATGATTTTAATGATTTTATATGGTCCGTGTACTCGTTGGACTCGTCTCTTCATGCTCTTTGAGAATATCGAAGAAAAATATGTTTCTATTAAATTTTTAATTAAAGCACCAACCACGAATATCTCGAGATCGAATGATCGTAATTATATGTTCATGGTACTCGTTGGAATCGTCTGTTCATGATTTACAAGAATATTGAAGAAAAATATATTGTTCACATTAAATTTTTAACTAAAATATCAAACACTAATATCTTGAGATCGAATGATCTTAATGGTATGGTCATGGTACTCGTTGAATTGGTCTTTTCATGCTCTACAAGAATATTAAAGAAAAATATAAAATATTCGTATTAAATTTTTAATTAAAGCATCAAACATGAATATCTCGGGGTTCAATGACAGTAATGGTATGTTCATGGTACTCTTTGGACGAGTTTTTTCATGCTCTGCAATATCGAAGAAACACATTTAATTTTAAAGAATACCAGTGACCTTGAGAGCCCGTAGTACAACGCGTATCTAATGGATGCGCTCGTTAATAGCATCATTGTCTTCCGAACTTTCGGAACCGCAGGTGCGAACCGCATTTCGATGGAAACGAGGTCATCGATCGTTCACTGTCCGATCAAGGATCGTGCGCGTATGACCACGCGCGACACTCGCGAATTTCCGAGTTGCAACAAGCTTCCCAGAATTCGGGTTAATGGTTTTTGGCAGAGCATGCTCTCACGGGCCGGTCGTTGAGCCCGGGAAAATTTATAAAAGATGACGAAATTCATTCCAAAATTTCGCGGCAACAATATCGAACCACGCTCGCGCGTAACCTGCCGTAAATTATACAGCCACGCTGAAATAGAAACCGAGTTTGAAACATTTGCGATGTTGCGATTTCTACGGATTCAAGAAATAGCTTGGACATTCTATTTTCTGCATACTATTTATCTTTGCATACATTAGTTGCTTAGCTTTTGAAATAGAGTAGCAATTATAGCTTTACACGTGAGTGGATAAATTAAAATATGGGTCACTGAGAAAGTTGTATATTTTATAAACTTTTGGATATTTTACACAATAAAAATGTTTACCAGACACTATTGAATCTTAGATATTATTGTAGAGCATGAAGAGACGAATCCAATGAATATAATGACGATACCGTTTCGATCATTCAATCTCGAGATATTCGTGTTTCGAAGAAACAAACCTAACTCAAAATTTTATACTCCTACTCTTAAAACGAATATCTCGAGATTGAATGATCGAAACGGTATAGTCATTGTACTCGTTGGACTCGTCTTCTTAAGCTCTACAAAAACATCGCAACAAATATATACGATTTCGTGCGAAAAAAGTATCGACAACCTGCAAATTTTCAAATGCATATAATCCGAGACTTGTAAAATACAGTGCATTGGTTAAAAGGACATTAAATTAAATGTAGGGAAATGTGGAGATGTAAGAAATTTAGATGTACGTTGAATTCTGATTTCTTTAAATAAATGATGAGTCAGCTTCGATGAGAGTGCAGTTACAAAACAGAAAATCGTAAAACAAGGGATCAAGGTGGCATTAAAATTTATTTTACAGCATTTCGAAAGACCTGTGACTCTATTCATGAGATATCAGTTGGCAATATCGGAAACGCAGTGTGAAATAGCGAAACAAAACGCGAGATTGAGACACGCAGACACAGATTGTAAGAGACAAAGGGTTCGATGGCCGAGTTAAGTAGATAATGGCTAATGTCGTCGTAGAATTGAAGGAAATTATTCCGCGAGCAGGATTGCGTAATGTGGGGAACGCGATTATGCGGCTCAGAACGAGTCTAGGTAAACGAACATAGGTATAGGAGACGTAGAATTATTATTTTTCTCAAAACTGGTCTGGCGAAATCATTTTAATAGTTTAATAATGAAACAGTTAAGAAATTAGAAATGTGAAACACGTGCAATGATATAAATGTTTATTAAAATATTAAATTAGCTGAATACAGTAAATGGGGTGCTAATTCAACTCACTGTAGCATAAGAGCATTTGGTTAAGAAAATTGGATCTCGTGGCTATTGATTTTGTAAATTGCTGGTTGCAACTTTAGAGAACAAAATAAGAGGAAAGGCTAGAGATCGTCAGATCGCGAGAGGATCGAGAGATCAACGTCTCCAATGTGTGACCTTAAGCTTGATTCATCGAACGGTGATTGCATCTAGAAATCGATGGATTCAGCATCACCTGGAGCATTCACCTTGCAGATCGGAATGTTCCCGTATCACGGTGTTGAACAATGGCCGATGAGCGTATTCACATCGGGAAATCCGATACAGGTTTTCCCGGAATAGGCGGACAACTCTCGACATATAATTAGAAGTGTTCGCGGAATTGTCTGTCAGCAGACGTGACGGCGATCCCGTCCGCAAGATCCAATTCGAATGAAAAGATCTACTGTTTTTCAATGTAATCTAGTCACGAGGATTTCTGGAAATCGTGTCGGTGAAAGGGAGAAACAAAATCTAGACGATAAACCGCGCCATGGTTCACCGACAGCCTCGTTTCGTTTCTGATAAAGAGGTCGCTTCGGTGAGACAATACTAATTTAATGACATAACTCCGTTGTTTTTAAACATTTCTTCGCGAAACTTTTACCGGCGTATTCGTGACATTTTTCTGATTAAAATGAGCCGAAACACGATATGATTTGGACTGTATTTAATCGCGCAATCCACGATTTAGCGAAACCTCTGTTATCCGAACCCTGGATATCCGAATGCTTCATTATTGAAGACAAATGGTTAATACGATCCAAATTGCATCGTGTGGGGTATCATTTTAATCGGGAAAGAGTTAGGAATATGTTGGCAAGAGTTTCATGAAAAAATCATTAGACACAAAAGAGTTCTATCATGTTTCGTCTATCAGTGTCATATTCTACATTCAACGATAGCAACAAGACATCAAAGAATGGTATTTCTATATAATACAAGTGACATTTTGGTCCGGATGTGTTCATATGTATCGAGACAGGATTATCTACAGTAAAATTGCAGTGAAAAAAGATAACAATACTAAGCTACATTTTTCTCACGTGTCACCAGGATTGAAGTAGCGTAATTCCACGAGCGATTATCTTAACGATCTATTTCCGCGATCAGGCTCCGCCCATGTGTTCGAATCGCCATTTAACTTCTCGAACAGTCGACCAATTATTGCGGAAATAATTTGACAAAACTCTGAGCACATAATCCACAGTTCCGCGTTGAAAACTGCCACTCCGATGCAATTGTCAATTTCAGGACACCGCATAAATAAATGTAATTTGACATTAAGGAGCGATTACAATAAATTACAGAACGGACAGCTGCGGCTAGCAAAGTTGATAAACGAGCCGGAGGCGTGGCAGGTGTGGATACAACTTTAATTGGTGTTAATAACGATAAAAGGACGTTTTCAATGGCTTTCGCAAGAACCGGTATTTATAACGTTTTGAACAGTTGGGCAAGTTTATCCACTCGTAAACGCGGACATTTGAAGCTGGTCGTGGGATGAGGATTCTAGGCTTAGACGATGAAGCTGATGGTTTGATGATCGTTTTGATAGCCAGGAAGAATATTCCAAAGTCACATCAACTACCAGAAGATAGTAATAAATGTGTCATATTTTATGTATAAAATTCGAATATTAGACTGCGGGTCTTAGCGCAAAAATTGTCTAACTTGAAAGCGAGGAACGAAAATGCGATTCTAGTAAAAAATTAATAATCAGTCGAAAATAGTAGAACAATACTTTTAGATTCCTCCGATGTCTCTATAGTCTTCGTAATAGTCATCAGTTACAGAAAAATAAAATTTAGAAAATCGTCTTAGACCTTTTCATCTGAAAACAGTGTTTCACAAAAACTGTCAGTGTGACTTCAGATGTCGATATTTTTTGATAAAAAAAATATTCTACAGTTGATCTATTCAGTGGGAATATCTATTTTCAAGTTTTTAAACATTCCTATTATTTATCTAAAGAAAAAAATATTAATTCGATAATTAAATCCTTGGAAAAATGAAATGTGACTTCAAGGTCACCGTGTTCGATCATCGATAAGAGGACCAGTACGCCCCATGTTCGCATAAACATCTGTGCTCCACAATGTAGCTTCGGAATAATCCGAGAAACAAATTCTGGGACATGCGCGAAGCGTTTCATGTTAGTCGAGCAGGGATAAGTTTTGAAACTGTTTACTCGCATCAACAACAACGTCTCACGAGGCTCTTGAAACCTTCTTATTGGTTTCGCCTGCAACCTTTTTCGTCGAGATTACATAACCTATCCCCTCTTCGAGATGCTTAATCTACCCACGGCACCGTAAACGAACACCTCATCTGCGATTCGAAGCACGTATCTCCTCAGATTCTGCTTAGAATTTCTAAGCTGCCGTGAAATTTTGTGTCTGCGTGCTTGAAGACCGCGGGCACGGTCTTCGTGTAATAGTTATCGTCGAAACTATACCGAAACTTTATCGGTTACGGTCATGGCCGGAAAATGGTCGAAATCGGACGGTGACCTAATAAAACTTTGAAAATCTGACTTAAAATAATATTTAAAATAATGTTATTTTAAAGATGATCACAGCCGTGCAATTATAAAATGAAATAACATCTGAAATTCGTTACAGGCATGGAAGTAATTATAAAATAAAATAACATGTTATTTGTTATTTCAAAAGTGCCCGGGTCCGCTTGAAAATAATGTATTTACATAAATGTTCGAAAAGTTCCCAACCTACTTTTCTGATATAACTAACATAACCAACAATAATAATATTTACTCGTTAAATATAAATGAAATAACAAGAATCAATAACACAGCATAACAATGTGATATGCGTATATTGCAAGTCACTATACAGTATAATATACAAGCTTCTATACACTTACTCTTACTATCTTTATTTGTTTATGTCAATTACTGAATAAGTATTAGGACTGTACGAGTTCAAGATTAAATTCTGCAACATCTTTAGCTCTTCAGAAAAATAAGTGGCAACCACACGAGCCTTGCATTAAGCAACTGTAATTATAGCACTTACCCATGGCGATCATGCGATTATTTTAGCTATGAATGATCCTGAACAGGACTCACCTTTTCATCGAGGTTATTCAGGTCCGGTAGCTGCAACAAAAATAACCAAAACGTGATATATTATGCATAATTACAAATATATAATTTAGGATCAGCCACCAAATTCTAATGGCCGCCATAAGAAATCAGAACAACTTTGTATACCTCATTTTATTACCGAAAAATCAATATTGAAATGAGCATAACGACATACAATAACCTTATCAATATATTGCAAAGTAACCTAAGTTTAGAAATTATTAAATTAATAATTAATTGTACCACTAATTCGGGTAGAAACAGAAGTAATTACAGAGCACGATCCATCACAATTTATCACGATCCAACGCGATCCGGCGCGAAAGAGGATCACGCCATCTGCGAACATGTTCGGGACTATTGCGAACAAGAAATGAAATGATTTCGCTGGATCGGTAACTAAATAGAAATCTACTTTACCGGAGTCCGGCTAGTCGGCAGATGACGCCCACAGTACATGAATTTTTTACTTCCTTACAAATTGAAGGAAATTGAAGCCAATTTATAGCAATCAACCCCCGGTCGCTAAATATATTCCGCACGGTGACTACGGATAGCCTGCTGGTAATAATTTCACGCTCGATGCGTCAACCCGTCTAATTAACCTTCATTATCGTCGTACGTGCTTCGTATCGAGCGACACTGCATCGAAAAATCAAAGGACTCCTCTTTGAGACTCAAAATTAACTCGAAAACACCTATACATTCTGGTTATTTTTATATGCTGGTATAAAAATTATTTGGTTGCACGAGCATTCAAATACAGGACAACCCTTAGGAATTTTTTAAATATACCGTGAATATTTAATCTTTTTCTTATACGACACCCTATATATTCTCTTAGATATTCTTGTAAAGCGTGAAAAGACGAGTTCAACGAGTACCATAAACGTATCATTGCGATCATTCAATCTCGAGATATTCTGCTTGAAAGGTAAGGTGTGGTTAGGCTACGGATCAAATAGCTTACTTTCAAACAGAATATCTCGAGATTGAGTGATCGTAACAGTATGTTTATTATAGTCGTTGGATCCGTCTTTTTATGCTCGATAAGAGTATAGAGGAAAATCTTGTGTTTGAAAGTATACCGACGACTTCGTAATCTCGTTAAAAAATTAATTTTTTTTTAATCTTCCTCCTTCTAACGATTTCACGTGCTTCAATGCTACCATGAAGACGAAGATAAATTATTTTGCGATACGTGTTCATGGTGTCAAGTAGATTTCGAGAAAAGTCGACGGCGATCTCGTTTCAATCTGCGTAATGTCATCTTGTCCGTGTTCTCGTGTGACACTGCTGACTACTAAATATTATTTAACGCAGTTATTTCCATATCGAGGTGAATCATGCGTTCTGTTCAGAAGAAAATCTGGTTCGAGGTGAACCGGAAACTTGAACGCAAGCGAAAGAATACGATAGCTGCGATCAATGTCTCCGCGATGATGTATCCTGATATTTAAGTCGATCTTTCCGATGAATTTCCACGATTTACAACTAGAAGACAGAAAAAAATCATCTGGATATTTCTTCTTCGAAATTCTTGTACAGCTTAAAGAGGCCAATCCAATGACTGCAATAATCGTCACAGTCATTTAGTCTCGAAATGTTTTTATGCCTCATACCGTAAATGTTCTTTAAATTATCTGATGCAAAATTTAATTTTTCTGAATTGTTACACGACACCCTATATATTTTCTTCAATATTCCTGTAGAGCATAAAAAGACGAGTTCAACGAGTATAATGACGATATCATTACGATCATTCGATCTCGAGATATTCGTGTCTAAAAGTTAGGATCTGAGTCAGGTCTGTTTCCTTCAGATACGAATATCTCGAGATAGAATGATCGTAATGGTACGTTCATGGTACTCGTTGGAATCGTCTTTTCATGCTCTACAAGAATATCTTCAAAAAAATCTAAAAAAGAAATATCGACTAAATTCTTATTTTTACCGGTTTGCGTCCTACCGTGGGACAAAACGAGCACGAATAAAACATCTACAGGGAAAAGGCGTGTCCACCGAACACGTGGGAACGCAGCTTAATATCGGGACACGAGCATACCCCGAAAATACCTTTCGTTCTTCCGCTATTTCCGGGAAACCGCTGACTGGGAACGGTCAGCGAAATTCGTTCCGGTGTAATCAGAAATAAATCAGGGCAAAGCCAGGGTTGGACAGAGAGCAGGGTGCAGTGTACAGGGTGATGCATATTTATGCGCCCCCGGTAACCGAGAAATTAAATTCGCACGTTTCATCGTGGCGCGCGTGTGTGTTTCGCGACCGAACGTCAGAACTCGGGAAAAATTTACACCCACAATTTTTTCTTCTTTTCTATCTTGCCCGTTCCCGTTCTTCGAGCCCTTCATTACCCGGGGAACACCGGTTGGAATTTCTAATACGACCCGGTTCTTCGCAACAAACCGCGTTTGTTTGCCTCCGCAACGGCCGCCGACGGACAAAAGCGCGTTTTGTTATCGCACAACGCGTCCCCCGGTCATTGTCCGCGTTATTTAACCCGGAAAAAAGAGGAAAAATAGCTGTGTGCAAAGTTCACTATGCGCGCTCGGTGATGGACATTTTTGCGGAACCGATCGATTCGCGCGGAACGACGAAATTCGCGGTGACGCAGTTCGCGTACAGTTTTGCGGCTGTTAACGCGATCATAATTTCGATTTGCACTTTTTGCTACAACCCAGGCCGGGGAAAATTGTTTCTGAAATAATAAATGTGCGATTTATATAAAAATTGAATTTCTAAAAATAGATTATACGAATCATTTCAATTTTAAAGGGATGTAGACACTGTATAGTTATGCTTTAACTTGAAGAAAGTTATACATGTTGCACCTTGCGCCTTTTAATACAAACCTCGTACTGAAACTTCTATAATTTTACAATGACTTTTCTTAATCTTCATTTTCAACGTTGTCTTTCATTTTTATTTCCAACTAGATTTTTATATTCGACGTTGTACCTCCTAATTTTTATTTTTAACGTCGTATTTAATTTTTATCAAATTTCAATTCTTCGTCCTCCGATTCCAAAATAAATTGTTCTTTTAAAACACCATGACCGTATTTGCTTGCGCGCACTCATGACTATAATTCTTACTCTACACGAATAAAAATATTTTCAATCTCTATCATTTACTTTAATAAGAATGGAAACATTTGGGATATTTATCTTGAATGTTGAATATAAATATTCATCATGAGGAGATGGATAAATATTCGTGATTATGAGAAGACTAATCGCAAACTGGTAAATAAATAATATTACTTTTTGATAAATTGCAGTTTCTGTGGCTATGCTCGCAGGATTGGAGGAATGACAGTAAAACACATTGTAAAACAAGAATGTCGTAACTTGGGGTTTTATTAGAAACATAAACAAATAGTACTTTACATACACAGAGGCCTTCAATGTTGTAGAAATTTCTACGTTCACCGCATACCTTCTTTCACGCAAACACACAAATAATTCTGTCGGAATCCGGTTTGTCTCGGAGCAATAAAAATTCCACGCGGTGATGCTCTAACGAAAACACTGCGTCGTTACTATAGTAATGGTCCTCGGAAATTTTTTCGATTCGAATAGAACCGCAATTCGCACTTATAAGAACATACGCATATGCACAGACACACACGATTTCCATTGTCCACGGTTTTCAATCGCATCTTTCAAAAAATTAACTTTTTACCTACCTAACAGGCTTTTTAAATAACAATTCTTTTAAATAACAACTTCAAATCAAATTGTTACACTTTATTAATCCCAAAAATAGACTGCGGATGTCTATGCAAAATAAAAACGTTCTACAATGTTCACTCGATATATGTCCAAAACACTGCTCTAACGGGGGACATATATCGACTAGAAGATACTATTCTTTGAAACACTGCCGAACGTAGCAAAGGACAGCCAAGCTTCTTGATTGTCCAATAGCATAGTTCTGTGACTTTTATCTGCTATGTATTTGGGACATATATCGAGTAAAGACGGTATCCGAGTCGCAACGAACTGAAATAAAAATTTAATTTCTCCCTCAACATGTTCATTATCTTCCAATTCTTCTAATGTTTTAACCGCATGAAATCCGTGGCCTCCTAATTAGATTAATTGTTGTTGACAATTTTCAAACAGCACAAATGCCTCTCCAAAATATAAAACCTCAAAAGTTTTGTCTTCATTCTCGCGAAAAACAAAGAAAAATGTATTCTGCTCTCACGGAGAGATGTATGCTAACTATAATTTTTTCCGCGGTTCACGTTACCTATTTCTGGGCAACGTGCGGCAGCATTCGCTGCACAAGACAGAAATATTCACAATGGAACGGCGCGTGCAAAGTAAGCAGTCTGCGAAGCTGAAAGGTTCTTGCCTGGAGTACCGTTCTCGTTTGGCACAGGGTCCGCTCCGTTTCAGGGGCTAGAGGATTTGTCGATACCATCAACCGAGTAAGGAGGTTTAAATGCATGCTCGAATATACGTGTATATACGCGGCCGTTCCTTTGAAGTTGCCCTCGCTCCACCTATCCGACCGAACGGTCCAGGTATCCCTCGAAAAGACCGTCGTGCTCTTCACAGAAAAATCCACACCATAATCCACCGGAGGAAGCTAGCTCCTTCCCCGGAATCGCTGGATCTGCTATAGCTCTTCCAGACCCAAAGAATATTACCTCTTAGGGTTCTTTTCCTCTTGTTGCATTCTAGGGTCCAAAAGACCCGCTCTTTTCGAAGGAAAGGATTTCTCCTTCAAAATCCTCCACCTCAAAGTTTGAGGAGGATGGAAGCTATACCTGACCCAAAGAAAGAAGCCTCTTTTGCTACTCTCCCTGTTCTGATCCATGGGGTCCCAAAAGGTTCAGGGAATCTCGAGCAACTGGTTGCGTCAATTAAATCATAATGTTAAGATCTGGGTCCACTGGGAAGTCTAGCTTCAGCGAAGACGTTCAGCTTCCTCAAAACTTCCTGCGATTCAATTAGGATGGAAGCTATACCTAACCCAAAGAGAGAAGCCTCCTTTGCTACTCTCCCTGTTCTGATCCATGGGGTCCCAAAAGGTTCAGGGAATCCTCGAGCAACTGATTGCGTCAATTAAATCATAATTTTAAGAACTGGGTCCACTCGAAGGTCTAGCCTCAGCGAAGACGTTCAACTTCCTCGGAATTCCCTGCGATTCAATTAGGATGGAAGCTATACCTAACCCAAAGAAAGAAGCCTCCTTTGCTACTCTCCCTGTTCTGATCCATGGGGTCCCAAAAGGTTCAGGGAATCCTCGAGCAACTGGTTGCGTCAATTAAATCATAATTTTAAGAACTGGATCCACTAGAAGGTCTAGCCTCAGCGTGACGTTCAACTTCCTCGGAATTCCCTGCGATTCAATTAGGATGGAAGCTATACCTGACCCAACGAAAGAAGACTCCATTTGTCGTCCTGTTGGATCTATCCCATGGGGTGCCGAAAGATTCAAGATCTCAAGGACTCAAAATGGGGCAGCGCTTGTAACAAATAAATTACAATCTTAGGAACTGTTATCCATCGAAGACGTTCAGCTTCAGCGAAGACGTTCAGCTCAAGATCCCCAGTCACCGATCAACAGAGCATCGATCCCCCGCGATCTTCGCTGTTTTTCCAACGTCTTCAACGTCTTGACGACATGTTGGACCAACATCTCACAAAGGTACATCATCGTAACACCAGCCTAACGTCCCCCCAAGACTGTCTTCCGATGTTCTAGCTTCCCATCAACAGCCAAGGCAAGATTACAGTGACGCAGAGGGCTGCTAGGCAACTGGCACACATTGCTAGAGGACTGGCGGCTGCCTCGGGTTCTGTTTCGATCATGTAGTCTTCGTCGCGTTCGAACTCGCGGACTTCCACGTCGCATCGGAAGCAGACGCGAGTCGTCTTTGGATGGGAGCTGTCCCGGCGCATCAACAGAGCCGATCCTTTCCGCTCTATCTTCCAGCCGGGTTCTTGCAGGAGCATTCGAGTCATTTTTCTGATTGATCGGTGGATTCGGGTGTAGTTGGTTGTTGATCTTCAGGTTTGGCTGTTCTTGCGATGCTAGGCGATCAGCGTTTGGAGCACGGGTCTTCGAGGAGCCAGCCACCGGAGTCTGCTACCGGATCACGAGGTCGGTCTTCTTCTGGTGCCGGTGAGGTCCAAGACGATTGCAGTGGGCTTTGCTACCTGAAAGATAACATAGAGGGTCAGTGGAGAAGCAGTTGGCGAAGGAGTGGCTCTGAATGTAGTCCGCAATAACCAGGAATTTAGGATTGATGAGTGTTATGTCCCTGTGCACATGGTTCCTGCTCATGATCCGATTTTTTAGTGCGATTGAATATTTTTCTACTGATTTGTGTGGAGGCGTTTGTAAAATTACAAAAGGGAGAATGGAACTTCCGTTTAGCTTCTGCTTATTGCAATAAATATAAATAATTTTTATTTTCCATCGAGATCCGCTGTCTACATTACCTATATCACGAAGTACTTGAACGACCTTCAAATTCTACAATACTAATTTAGTAACTGAACTTCTTCGTTTTTACGGATTATTTTATGAAACCTGGACCAGTGTATTGGCGGCGTTGTCCCGATTAAAATGAGCACAAGCATGACACCATTCGGAGCATATGTGCTCGTTTAATCCACGAGACAATAGAACCTCGCTTATCCGAACTGTTATCTGAATACTCGACAAAGCCTCGTTCGAAAACGAACGTCGACAAAAGACAGAGGAAAAATTATGCGATCAAAGTAAACCGTAGCAGATATACTTTGCTCCGGTGATACGTCGACGTATGAGCATAGTGACTGCATCAGTATACATAGATAGCTGTAACTGGTACCACCACTGACTAATATGCTGAAATGCTCTCCGTGCCACATTGTTTGAAAATGAACGCAGAGTTAACCTAATTTCGACGTAATTGCGCGAGAACACAGTCATCTTGTGCACATTTGTTACGTTTCGCGGAAGGCGTAATGCATTTTCGTTCCGGGAATCAAAGATTTCAATCTTGCAAGTTACAGTTAATGTATATTCCTTTGCAAAATTCTTTTCGTTATATATTATTCATTATCCTCTATTGTTATGCAGTAGAAGCCTTTAATACGAGAAAGAAAATTCTACTCATTTTTGTTTTCTATGGTATAATCAAAATTGTCACAGTCAGTAACTTACTCCAATATTTTATAGGTTAGAATTCATTTTATTCGTGCAATGTTTTGTTGTGACATCTTCATCAGCATGTTCGCCACCTTTTTCTGATTAAAATGATACCAAACACGACATAGTTTGGATCGTATTTGCCTGTTTAATCCACGATAGAGTAGAACCTCTATTATCCGAACTAGCCCTTGATTCATTAGAAATTGTTACCGATTTGCGCAATGGATCGTGCTTTATCGATCGCTTTAAATGGAACTATCTATAATTGAAGAAAGAAATATAGATATCATCGGTTCGGATAATAGAGGTTCCACTGAATCGTGGATTAGAGAAACAAACATGTTCCGAAGTATATCATGTTTGTACTCATTTTACTCAGAAAAATGTCACGAATGCGATGAAGGAAGCTTTGTAAACAAATAAAATTAATCAAAGTGAATTCTGCAGTCGTTGTGCCATTCGTCAAACTGTACGTTGCAAAGCAATCTCGTAAAGACAGAATCCTATCATCTAACGATCCCCTAAGCTCTTAGCTCGAAACGTTCCCGAGGAAATCGTCGAGTCTTTAACGCGGTGATCAAGAAGTCAAAAGAAAGAAGTAAAAACAAAAAAAAAAGGAAAACGCGAAAAACGTTTCGCTGGCTTTAATGCGGCCATTACGCGGAAGCGAAACTACGAAACTCGGGCTCGCTCGCGACTCGGAAATTTCGTTAGCAGGTGCTCCGGTTTTATGAGCATTTAATACGCAGATACTGATGCCGGAGGCGCTCCATCAACTTCCCAGCGACCAGAATTAATCGAAGCAACTTCGGCTATTTCGCCGCAGCTTCCGGAACCGGTCCGAAACTTCGGGATCCAGCAATTCCGTGCACGTGATGCTGCGCGATTGCAAACAACCGCACGGGAACCGTTCATCCACTTTCGGAAGAAACTTGATAGATCGATACAAAAATTGGCACACTGACCGCGGAATTTGAATGAATTATTTTTATTTCTTTGTGACGCTTTCACCATCTTACTCGCGACATTTCTCCGAGTAAAATGAGTACAAACACGACACACTTCGGAGCATGTTTGTTTTTTAAATCCACGACTCAGCGGAACCTCTATTATCCGAACCGATGTCGAAACAGTTCAATTCATAGTGATCCATGTTATGAAGCACGATCTATTCTGCAAATCAGTAACAATTCTTCGATAAAGAATCAAGTTTTGTAGCTAGGAAACTGGTCTATTGCAGTTACTAGTTCGGATAGTAGAGGTTCTACTCTATCGTGGATTAAACGAGTAAATATCATGCGAACTATATCGTGTTTGGTATCATTTTAATCGGGAAAAGGTGACGAATGTGCTGGTAAAGCTGTCAGTACGAAATCATTGAAAATGAAAAAGTTTCATCATTGAATTAGTAACTTACAAGGGTCAGTTTCGATGTTTCCATTGCATCAACTCAATTTTTATCATAATTCACAGTGTATCAGTGATCTTTCAGATAGGTCATTGCTCGTTTATATTTTTTAACGGGTAGTTTTGACCCTTTCAACCCCTAGAATTGATAGGGACACCGAATCGCAGACACGAAAGAGCTTTTCACGAACAGTTTCGCGTGATCGATTTCCGTCGAATGATAAATCATTCGGCCAGAGTGGGAGACCCCGTTTAGCGGGATCGAGAGCGAATCGAGGGTTTTTTTTTCTCTTTTCGAGGTGAAACGAACCATCAATAATAAGCCGTGAAAACTGGTCAAGAGTCATTAAGTTCGGAAATGGGGAACTTTCATCGCGACGACGACCTTTCTTTGGCTCGGTGAGCGCCGAGTTTTGCCCCAGTTTTGCTTCACCGACAGCCATTAGTACCGGTTAGGTGGAGTTTAAGGCGATGTCGAGTCCGGAAACTGGTCAAGAAACATTTTTTAGGAGATGGAATGGCTCATTAGGCGAAATGGATCACTCGATGCTAAACTCACACCGATGCAAAACTCATTTCGATCGAAGTTGTGCAATTGCAAACACGACCAGACTCAACCTCAAACAGTGTACGTTCTTTCTAAAATTTTCTCAAACTCAAACATCCTTTCTAAAATTTTCTCAAACTCAAACATCCTTTCTAAAATTTTCTCAAACTCAAACATCCTTTCTAAAATTTTAACGACTTTTTCTTATAATTTATTATGCATTGTGTGGTCAGTAGATCTTCACGCAATTGACCATTTTCATAGTTTACTTTCTAAGAATTTAATGGAGAGAGAAATCTCTTTCTATATTTTTATTATATAATTTAAAAAAAATAATATAATTGCTTTCCTGTATTTCTTAAATTTTCTGCTTCCAAAAATGCAAATCCAGAGTCTGGTGATTAGTATCATTACCACTAGAACTACTTGGTTAAAGTCGAATAAAATTTGCAAGAGTACATTCGATGATAATCATTTCTCGATATATGTCGCAAATACTTGGCTGATAAAAGTCGCAGTCCCCACTACCTAGGGGTATACCCCGCGAAGCAGGTTACAAGTAATTGAATTTAGTTGAAAGCAATTTCTAGATCGAAGGAAATGTTTAAAAATGTTTCTCCAAATGTTTCGCAAAATATTTATTGCACTCGATAAAACATTGTGGCCTTCGGTACAATTCTCGAAATAGATCGTGCAATAGAAAATGTTGCCCGAGTTCGATTTTACTAAGACTATTTTATTCTGACGGGCACTATTATGTTTCTCCCCTGTTGCTACTCCCCTTAAAATATTGATGAAATGATGTGCCTGCCATCAACCATAAGCCCATATTATGCACGTTCGATTCATTTGTAATATTCATGAGAGCATTTCCTCTGGCATATTCCACTATAACTGCATTCATGAAGTTTTTTACTTTTCATGAAGTACTTTACTATCGTGCATTAAAAATTCATTTTTAATAAATAAATATCTAGCCATAAACACATAAAAATCTGCAAATATATTAACGACTAACCCAGACCTAAAGGAATTCTATTTACATTAACACTTTGATCGCCAAACTAGAAACCCGCAAAATTCCATAAAATGAAAGTAAGTTATTTAATGAAATAAAAATTGAAAAAAATTAAATATATGATACTGAGTAGTCCTCCAACTTCCTTGCATATTACAGATCCTAATCAAGTTTGGTACAATGAATATATCAACGTAGAAATTCATTTTAAAACCTGCACAAATAATTCCCATATATGGGTGACGTGGCATTCAACGTGTTAAATTAAGTTAATTAGCTGTCACTGGATTGTGGATTGTTTATGCAAAATAAAAATGTTCTGCTTTAATCCCAAGCTACAGAAAATGTGTCGACATTTCGTTTTCTAATAATTGCAATATTTTGGAAATAATACAATAGTGATGTTTCTCTCTAAATAATAATTCTCACCCCATAAAAATTGCACGATTAGGAAAATGCATCCCCCAGGGCTATCCGTGAATAGCATAGTCGCGCTTAGGGAGGGAGGGGAAACAAAGAGAATAATAGAAGGGCTTCAAGATATATTCCATTAGGCGTGCGGAAAAGTTCAACGGAAAACGCAGCACTTTATCTCGGCTTGCTTTGTTCAAGGACGTAACGAGATTCAGGAACAACAGACTATAATCCTCACGCCCGACCATAAAACCCTGATACCGCGGTTACGTCATTTTTTGCGGCAGGGATTCAATGGGACGGTAAAAATCAATGGCGCGGTCCACCTGATTACGAAACACTGGCTAATTATTCGAAATCTCACTATACAAACTATTATGTCCCCAAGACACTCCTAATCGAGAGGTTTCCCACTTTAATAGGATCACATGTACGTTGGCTATAGTGAAACGAAGCTCTTCTTGCACGGAAGTTGTTAACTATACTGCGAAATTCGTAATTTGTTAATCGTGTCAATGATACGACCGCAAATGGAAACCGCCAGCAGTACAGAGTACAGAATCAGTAATTTATGTTAACAACAATCACTTCATTCCGGATTTTGTAACTTGTGAGTAGACGGATTTTTATGCTAAACAAAAATTGGTTGGATTATTAATCACAGAATAGACGTTTATTTCTTTTTTGAATTGCAAATTATGCGACAGCACTTTTATTTTGTTTAAATGATTTTACTAATTTTTGTTATAAATGCACAATTTTAGAATATTTAGAAAATAGTGAAAATATTTCTATATTGCACTATTTCAATTACTGTTCGATTGGAACTTCTTTAAGCAATAAAAAAGGAACTATCAGCGATATTTACGCAAAATTTAATTTACAAGATGAAGGGGTCTTTGTTTTATATGTGTGTGAAATTTGAAAAGAATTGATCAATTTATTATTGCTACAAGTTTTTTTTTGCTGGATCGTTTTCGCGAATGCGTTTAAGTAGATTCGGTCGTGTTGTGATCAGACACCTTCCCCTACATCTCACTAGTAGCGTGGTCAATAATTAATGTCAAATTTTTCTGTAGAAAATTCATTTGTAACACGCATGTGCAACGTAAAAGTTGAGATAAAATCTGAGCTAAGGAGATAAAAAAATAAGTGGGATAACGTAAATGACTAATAAAACTTTACTCAATGTACCGCAAAATTGATTCTCAAGCTTGAAATCCATTCGAGCTGTTGGAGACCTAAAGAAGCAAACCTCGCAATTGCTACAATTTTCGCCGTTTCTATGGGGAAAGTGTGCGAGCATCGAGTGCTCCCGCGAGAACGAAAAGGATATCACCGGGCGGGCATAATCTCGAGGGAACAAATGTTCCTAGGAAGTCGTTGTAAAAAGTAACGACACCGATAAAACGTTCGCCAATTACGCCAATGGATCTGAAACGATTTCTCCACTGATCGAACTAGTTCATGGCTAAAGAAACACCGTACGGATCCGAACTGTGGCGTTCCAGTTCCGAAGTAGTCGTGTCGATGAATCGTGTCCCTATTCGCCACTATGAAAAAACCATTGTCTGGTAAACAATTTAGCCGGGGAACCACTTGGAAAACAAGTCTTTGAGCAAATCTCGAACGTTGCCTTTAACGGTGGCTTCTCGTCGACTTGGGTAATGCTGCTGAGCTTTCGCAAGTTTTCGCAAGCTTCTGCAAGCTTTCGCAATGTTGGCATACAGTCTCCTTCAAAAACGACACAATTCGTGATTATTTTTACACCGTCTACAATTTTTTTCACGGCAGAATATATTTTTTTATTTTTCTGGAAACAACTGGTTCAACCTCCTCGAGGATGCTCACGCATTTACTGCTTTTAAATATATAATTACACTAATTGTAAGTGTGGAAAATTATTTATTCTTTCATTTAATTATGGATTATCTTTTATACAATTATGGCTTAATTCTTTTGTCTAAAAACAAGTTGTACTTTAAAACGGATACTGTGTACAGGGTGTAAAGAAATGTTTAAATGTTTAAATTTTGTTTTTATCGACACGGCAATACAATGCAATGAAAAGATATTTGACTTTAAGATTCAAGGTAAAATTTTATTGTTATTGACACGACGCGTAGAATACAATGCAATGAAAAGTTACTTGACCTTCAGATTCAAGCTCAAGGACAATTTTGCGGCAACATTTTTTTCACAGATCTTCATCGATCCGAAGATTTCTTTACACTCTGTACGTTAAGTATGGATAATCTAGCGAGTTGACAATTTTAAGATAGCTGTACCATAACTGCATCGGGGAATATTGTAAACGTAATCTTCGATAATTGGAAAATCCGGAACGGAATTAACTTCAATAACAAATCGGAGCCGCTGTTACGCAGTTGATCGAGATTAGCATAGTTGCCGCAAGATATAATCGACGAATAAAAAAAAGCAACGTCTGAAAACATGGAAAAAGAAAGTTCGCTGCCGCGTTGATAATGAATTAACGAGAAATAAAAATACATGAACCGGCAGAAAGATGCTAATTGGCCAGTCTTTCGCCGAAAGATTCGAATCCGAACACGTCTCGTAATGGCCTCGCGAGAATTATTAATCGCTCGGATGCGCGTCACGAGCGAAATTTCTCAGCGTCACACGACGTGTATGAGAATTGTGGAAATTTTTCACAGTTGCATATTTGCATATCGGCAAAGAAACGTAAGTGCGCGACCTGCGAGGTAACAGTGCAGGTTCGATGCATCATGCGTGATTTCAATAATCCCACGAGCAGGGCAAGGTTGTTCCCAGGAACGAAAACGTCCGTCGATGTCAACGGAGGGCAGCATTAGCGTTTACGAGACCAATAAATATTGCATTGACGTCACCAACGTACGAGCAAATATTTTCCATAATCATTAGACACAAAAAGACTAGTTTAGAACGGCTCGAACGCAATGCACGTGTGCGATAGTCGTCCGAGGAAATTGCTCGCGTAGGACATCACTGATATTAACTTTAGCACTAAATGCGAGTAGTTGACTTTGGAAAAATTACAGGAATTTATTCCGATTTTTTGGCGATCTCCAAAGAAATTAAATCATTGAACAATATATCAAGACAATCATCACATATAGATATACATAATCTCGGATTGTATGCAAAGCAAAACTTGTTCCCTTAAATTGCACAAAGTAGGAGACAAATAAATATTTTATTCTTGCTTTAATGAGCTTAATCAACTGAAACATATTAATGTTTTGAAATTCTGTTAATCTGCTCGCTGCTCACTCATTTTTGTCATAAATGCATAAAATGAAGGGGAAACAATGCAAAACAGTGAAGACATGACAAGAATTTAAACATTTTTTTTTATTTTGCAATTAATGCGGACGTCTAATAATAAATGAAGGGACCCACCACTTTGACGGGTATTACTGAGTATTATTAAATTATTATAGCCGCTAAAAAAATTGTAAGGGATTCGTCAACCAAATTTGAAAAATATAGCAGTCGGTAATTGTAAATGATCCATAAAGATAATTGGAAATATTCGTTTTGGTGAAGACTTTGATCGTGTTCGCCATTGTGTGACGTTGTGAGATCTAGTCGCAAAATTACCGAAGTCGCAGTTATCTATATTTATCCTTTCTGCAACTTGTATTTTGCGCAACGGATTGCGCCTTGCAAAACGGCAAAAGCAGAAAGAAAGACGACCGAGAAACTGCAACCAGATATGACGATCCGGTGAATCATTAAGATAATTGTAGAGACGATTAATTAGCGTACGATAAAGTCGCAGAACTGTAAATAAACTACACAAATAAATTACGAGTGGTTTCATAAGCTGAATAAAACCAGAGTTCAATGCGGACAACTAAATCGTTGTTATTAGATTCTCGAAAAATTGTCGATGTTTAAACTGTGATAATTTCGCTAAAAAAAATCGAACAGCAATAAACCTAGACTCATTTTAAAGCTTGAAGCCTCTACTATCACATTCCCGTTGTCCGCTTTCGCCTAAAATATTTTTGCATGATACAGATACTGCACAACTGAAGACGTTTTTCTGGTCCAAAATGTTGCAAATCGAAATCTCTGTGAGATCATTAAAAAATTTTTTTTGTGAATGAATCTACCATAGATTCGAAGATCGGAGCCTCCTCTTTCCAACGACTCCTTAAAAATTGATGTACGACCTTTTTTTACTGTTTTATAACAAAACAAATTCGATCGCCGGTGTACCTTGTATTATTATAAAGTTGGCGGTACACCTTTCATTCAAAATTCGACAAATCGGCCATAAAAAATCGTACATTAATTTTTAAGGTCTTGTTGCGAAGGCGAAGTTTCAATCTTCAAATCCACGGTAGATTCATTCCCAAAACACATTTTTTAATATTTTTACAGATGCTTCAAGTTGTAGTGTGTTCGAGAAGAAACGTGTGTTCAGTTTTTCACCTGCTGTATCGTGAACAAATTTTCTACGGAAAAATTAACGATGGAGTACGAAAACAGAGGTTTCAAGCTTTAAAACGAATCTAGGTTTACATTCGTACTATTTTTTTTAGCGAATTTGTCACAGTTTACATAATTTTTGGTGCATAGTAGAAATAGTCGGTCACGACCAGACACGTCAGTGGCTACTTATCTAATATCGTGCATAATTTATGAGCTTTTCAAATTGCTTTCTTCGCGTACTATCGACTCACTTTTTTACGTAGTATCATTTACTTTTTAATGACAGCATGAAAAATTCATGAGTAATTTGAATAATTAATTCCAAATTATTTTTAACGCTTGAATATTTCCAATTAAGAGAAACTTCCTTAACAGTTACGTTTAATATCATCGAACAACAATAATCGAAAGAGCCTTTAAAAATGAATGTACATTATTTCATCAATTTTGCCGGTTTTTAATATTCTACGATATTCACTCAACTTTATTTTAAATTATTTTTAACGCTTAAATATTTCCAGTGAAAAGAAATTTCCTTAGCAGTTATGTTTAACGTCATCGAACAACAATAATCGAAAGAGCCTTTAAAAATGAATGTACATTATTTCATCAATTTTGCCGGTTTTTAATATTCTACGATATTCACTCAACTTTATTTTAAATTATTTTTAACGCTTAAATATTTCCAGTTAAAACCAATTGCAATTTCCTTAACAGTTATGTTTAACATCATCGTACAATAATCAAAAGGGCCTTTAAAAATGAATGTACATTATTTCATCAATTTTGCCAATTTTTAATATTCTACGAAATTCACTCAACTTTATTTTAAATTATTTTTAACGCTTAAATATTTCCAGTTAAAAGCAATAGCAATTTCCTTAACAGTTATGTTTAACATCATCGTACAATAATCGAAAGAGCCTTTAAAAATGAATGTACATTATTTCATCAATTTTGCCGATTTTTAATATTCTACGAAATTCACTCAACTTCATTTTAAATTATTTTTAACGCTTAAATATTTCCAGTGAAAAGAAATTTCCTTAACAGTTATGTTTAGCATCGAATGACAATAATCGAAAGAACTTTTAAAAATTATACTACCTCATAAATTATGTAAATTTTTAACATTCGACGGAGTTAATCCATTTTGCAAACGAACGAGCGAAATAATGAGCTCGTAAATGAATATAACGTGAATGCGTAGTCCGCGCGCTCATTGTGTAATCCCGTCCATGTGTCTAATTAAGGATTAAATGCGATTCGTGCCGTCATTGTAGCGTTATGCATATTTTCGCAGGCGAACCTTCGCTCGCGAAAGCTTAAGGGGAGAAATCCGCGCAACCTTAAGCAACAAAGAGAAATAATCTCGTTACCGGTATCATCGCAATAGCATTAACAATTCGAGTCACCTTGTCAAGCTTCCCGTGGAACCGTGTCACGTGGGCCACACGTTTTCCCTGGCAATTACCCGCGGCACGCGAAATCATGCTTTGAATTATTCATGCCGGTCAAGAGGATACAACATTCGGCATCGAACGTCAACATTCCGGAAATCACCGATCCTAGAAACCCGGAAATATTTCGGACAACCATTTGAGAACGATTAATAATGTCAACTTGCAGGAGAATGTTCAATGAGCTCGTAAAATAAAAAATGTCCGGCCCAGTAAAATATTCACCCTTTACAGGTGAAATATGCAAAATTGATTTTGTTCGATTGGGTCGGGGTCCAAATTAAGAATTTGATACAATAATGCAAAGATTTGATGTTGTAGAATAGAATGCAATAAAAAAAAATGTTTGACCTTGAAATGACCTTCAAGCACAATTCTTAGAATACGCCTACGGCAGCGAGGACCAAACATTTCTTTACACCCTGTATATTGTAATAGGAGAATTGAATTGGCACGCTGTAGTTTAAATTAATTCTGAGCAGGTCATTGTTAATGGTGTCCCTCCTTGAAGGGGGTGACGCCAGAGGTCATTCGAAGTAACTTTTTCCTTTGCGAAAATGTTCTCCGTGACTGTGATAAGGAGTTACCAACGGAAAACACGGACCAATCAGAGCGCGGCTACGATGGACGGATTCTACGTACGAACGTACGTAGCTACGAACGCTACGTAGCCGCGCTCTGATTGGTCCGTGTTTTTCTTCAATATCTCCTTAACAAAGCCGCGGAGAACATTTTCGCAAAGGAAAAAGTTACTTCAAATGATCTCTACCGTCCCCCCCTTCAAGGAGATACATTTTTGGGACACAGTGTATATGCAAATGAACAACGGAACGCTGTAAATCTTGCACATCTACAATATTATTTTATGGCAGAAAATTTGAAAGTAAGTTCTTCCAACTTAATAAAACCACTAAAGAGAGCAATAAATTCCTACGGTGCGATTACCGCATGCAATTTTTATTTCGCATAAAGTTCCGCAATCGTATCCATCAAATCAGATTTAGAAATCACGATAAAGAACTCTCATCTTACTCGACTTCGACATTTGTATTAACAATTACGATATCGTATCTTTTACTGATTTTCATTGCAGGTTGAGCAATGCCTCCTTGTAGAAAAAGTGATCGATTAAATATGTTAACAGTGTGAATTTTTGTCCCAGCAATTTTGTCTCCAATTTCAGAAAATCGTCAGCCACCCGTGCTCCCGACAGCACAGTCAACAAACACAGAAAGAGTTTCGCGAAACCGGTTGAATAATTAAAAACCTGCGTCACGCGTCGAAATAAATTCGCGGAAGAATCGCATGATGCTGCGGCGGTAGGCAAACGAGCTAGCATAAACTCCGGACTCGGCAAAATGAATTGCAGCACAATGATGCGTTTACACGTCGGAAGTGTCGTCGCGTCGCGGCGCAGTTCGTCGACGGTCGATATTAGCATCGCAAATCGCGAAGGCTCGCTAACAATGCTGCACTTGCAATATCGCCGTTCCGTGTGCAGGTTCATTACGAAAATCTGCAGAAATAGAGGAAGAGAACGTGCACAACAATGGCGACCGGTATGTGGAGCGATAGAAAAATTCTGCAATTACCGAAACGCAGTGATTATAAAATTTACGGAAAAGAAAATTTGTATCTAAATTTATTCCTAAGTTTACATCTATTTATATCTATTTCTAAGTCTATAGCTATTTATTTATATATAAATTTATTTGTAAAAAAAATACAATTTTTTAGGGTTGATAATGTGTAATTGACAGAGACACGAATCTGTGCGACGCATGCGCCAATTTCAAATCCGCGGAAACTGTGGTGGCTGTCAAGGCGGGTCGCGCGAACGTTCAAGGTCGCGCGTTTGACCCAGAAAAACAATGCCGAATGCGCCAATGCCGGGTGCATGCTGCATTCCGCCGACTTTCCATTTTCGCGGAGCGATTCTGCACGCGACCACCTTATCGCGAATACTGTGCAATCAGGCTATTGTGTTGCCGAGTGAGAAGCTTTCCTAGCTACTTCTTTCGCCGCCAAGTATACGATTCCCGTTCGCAACTGCACCGCACTCCTGCGATAGAGCTTGTTAAACAATGCAAAATTTTACTGTACAATTCGTTTTTCTATCCGCAAAAGGAACGAAGTCCGGCCCAGTAAAATATTCACACTGTATAGATGAAATATGCAAAATTGATTTTGTTCGATTGAGTCGGGGTCCAAATTAAAAATTTGATACAATAATGCAAAGATTTGATGTTGTAGAATAGAATGCAACAAAAAAAATGTTTGACCTTGAAACGACCTTCAAGCACAATTTTCAGAATACGCCTACGGTAGCGAAGACCAAACATTTCTTTACACCCTGTATATTGTCATAGAAGAATTGAATTGGCACGCTGTAGTTTAAATTCATTCTGAGCAGGTCATTGTTTAAAGTTTACGAGGCACAGATACCTTCTCTGTGAGAATGCTTCTTTTATGTTTTGTGGCGTTCGTAAGTTGCATCTGATCAAGTGCTATTTCATGCCATGATGCTAATCTCACATTTGCGATACCCTTCGACAAAGTCAATGTGAATGTTAGAATGCTGGAATGTTTTTAAAGTTAGAAGAGCTCTGTTTAAAATGGGACTGTCCCTAATTAGGATGAGTTAGCTGGTCGCGATCTTCGTCCATGTTCTCAATGATCTAACTCACTGACATTGTTAACAACCTAACCGTCTAATTCACAACTTTTAGTGAAACAATAAACTGCATTTTTCTGAATGTGCATGTTAGAAAATTGAAAATTTGGTTCAACCACATTTTTACTTCCGTAGATAGGCGTTTGCAATTCAACTTGAGCTTGGAAAATTTAATTTTAAGGGTCTGCTGCATTGTGGTTTTATTTTGTAAACAAATATGGAACACGATACAGGTTTAACGTCTAACAGGAACGCATACCCTAAACTTAACTGGCACCTCTACACAGTCTAAACTATCTACACCACCCAATATTCACGTTTCACTAGAACGTACACCGTGTATCAAACTAATTATAAACAAAACATTGATCAAACACGGTCGAGATTGGAGGACACACGATAAGTAGCTTAACCTTCTCAGGAACCTCTAACGATCGAATATTCACGTTTCAATGGGCACACTAGCTATTCTAAACTAGATGAATAAATGAATAAGTAAATAAATTAACAAATGAATGAGAAATAATGAATAACAAGAATGGGAAGGGAGTAAAATGTGGTGGTCCTTTAACCCTTATGTCAATAACCTTTCAATATTTTTTTGAAAATACTTTAATATTTTTCTCGGCGAATGGCAAAATTGTAGATTTTTATGCTCTTGGATGATCACAAAAGATATGCAATAAAACTAGAAATCATCGAATGCCATAGAAAATTTTGGTTATCGACATAAGCAGACTGCGGATTTTTAAGCAAAACGTTACATAAGTGAAAAATAAAAGTGAAACGTTGATAAGTGAAAAATAATATGATCGTTTGATGTCACTGTGTCGTGTTCCGGCAACTAAATTTTGTCGTAAGTGCCACAAATCCGCAGTCCAGACATAACCTTGCTAGCCCACATACCTGCAGTAAAAGGCAGATGCACGTAGCACTGGAATCGGACACGTGTATTCTCCGCGACGGTATCAACTGCAGTAAAACCGTGTGTGTCTAGTATGGTGGAGCCGAGGCGAGGCTAGTGCGTCGATAAGCACACGTGGGATGGTAACAGCGGCCTCGAGAGCACGAGATGTATCGAAGTGCACGCCGACGTGTGCAATGGAGCGCGAGACTGTGCGCGTGTCCTACCTCAACCACGTCTGACACGCGAATGAGCACCCGCGAAGAGCGATGTCGCGAGGCAGGAGCCGCGCCAAAGGGGAGGACGTCTATGGAACGCGCAACAGTCGCGAGACCGGTCGCCGGACGCGCTGCGACCGCTCGCGACCAGTCGCATCTCGTCGCGACCGCTCGCGTCTGGTCGCATCTGGTCGCGACCGCTCGCGTCTCGTCGCAGCGCGGAACTACGGTAATGCTCGGTTCGATTTCGGTTCAATCAGTCCGATTCACCTGATGTTTAGGCTCATTTCAATCGGGATAACCCCAGCCATCCAACGGTGCCACAATTATAAAGAAAAATCAAATTTTTACCGTCGTGGCATTGCACAATTTATTCTTATTAACACATTTTAAATTCTATTCCTGATTGCCGCTGACGTGAATCTGACGTTTTATTTTAAACAACACATAATTGCAACATTGATATTTCAAAATAAATTTTATCATTTTTATCGTTGCTTTAGCGATACAAGTTTGCGGCAACCAGCTTCAGAATTTCATTATTTTCGCCGGTACTCGGTATTAGAAACGGAAAAATGTGCCGGTCGCGAAAGTGTTAATATTAAAATTTAGTTTTATTGTCATGAATTTGAGAACGAACGATTGCATTGGAGAATGTGGATCTCGTGGCCCTCGGTGGCCTAGATACTCCCGTTTTCATAACAATCCCACGGACTATCGCGACTCCATCGATCATCGGTGCCGTTCGGTTTAGATAACGCGAGAAGGAAGAAGAAGTTATTTCGGTGTCCGGTCGGGGGATAAAAGAGGCGGTCATAACGGAAAATTGTGTACAGTAAAACCGGTGGTTCGTTTTTTTTTTTTTCTTTTTGTTTGCCAATCATAGCTCGAGACCACAAATAATCGCCGAGGAAACGATCAGGCGATCGAAACCGCGGTGGAAATAGGCTTCGCCGTGACCGCGGATCGCAATTAACCCGGAGAATACGTCGAGAGCTGATAGCCAGCAAGACTATCTCGTTATAGATTAGGCGAGGGACCGTGTCCGCCGAAGGCGTGTCAGCCATAACGACCAATCAGGAGGAAATACGAGTAAACAATGCGTCGATACCGCGAGGAAATCGGAGACAATGCTTCGTAGTCGCCCGAGGCCGATTTCTGGGGATGAACAAACAATGGGAAGAATGTGTACACTAACTGCCAAAAGTTATTTCAGACGAGAAGTATAATAAGCGAGTCGTTCACAAATCAAATCGACTGACAACCCGTCGAGCTTTTGGTAAAACGATTTCTATGCAAAATAGGAGTTACATATACATTTATTCCTTTTTTAAATAACTTTACTGAATTCAGAATAATAAGCTTTAGTTCAATTTTTTTAAATATTTATTTTGCGTTTAGTCTACACATTTTTATCATAAAAGATAAAAAAAGATTTTGTCATAATCACGGTTTTGTTTTCGCAGTCGATCTTCAAATTGAGATTTTGGAAGAAGTAGTTACATTATGTAGATTAGAAAAAATTGTCTAATTATGATTGGAATTGTTGTGATTTGTTAATAATTTATTGAGAGGTTCTTAGCTTTTGATTTTCGATTTTAGAAAGGCTATTCTAGAATTTGTAAAATAAAGTAATTTAAAAGTTGAGGTTATTGAATACTGACATTTCTGGTCAGAACAAAGTGAATTATTTATATCACGCTCCACATTGCGCACATTGCAGACCGTCTATAATTAGCACAATTCTTCCTTCAAGCCGGGGTCGAAGTATTAACTGGGATTTTTTCGCGTAGCCTTCTTTTCTGAAAATTTGCAGCCCGAAACCTGCCTCGAAACGTTCTTTTTCATTATACCGGATTATGTAATAAGCGAGGAAGATAACCTCGCCCCGAGCTTCACGAAAGTCATGAAGAACATGTGGTAACTAAATGAAAAATTCCTTATCGCTGTGCTACGCCTATCGTGGTCGTCCATTGCAGCCACCAATATCGAATTATCGGAGTAACAATTAAAACGCAATGAGCTGTGGAACATTTTTCTGTTGCGAAAGAAAAGAAAATTCGTTTACTGCTTCGAGCAGAATGAAAACTTAGAATTCTTTCTTAGTACTAATTAGTACTTTGCATCGTTCATATCTTATTAGTAGACGATTTACGCATTTGTAAAAAATAAGTAGGGGAAATAGAAAACAAGAGAACATTCGAAGTATTTAAAAACACCGTAGTGTCTTCAATTTATTAAAATTATTATTATTTCTCTTATTGGACTAAAAAAAAATGTGCGAAAAATATTTAAGAAATCGGTAGTACGACTTCAAAATACCGCCATTTTGTAAATGATAAAAATTTGAATTTACTTTGGTTTGGACCATAACTAAAACATGTTTTTGAAAGACTGGAATCATGGCAACCGACGACCCATATTTTTCAAAGCATATGTCCTCTATAAAAAAATGTATAACTCGTGTAATTTCGGTTATTTTGACTTTAAAAAAATCACACATGTACTTCAAATATCAATAAACATGTGTATAAAATCTCAATGCAGGAGGTTCGGCAGTACCTCTGAAAAAAATTCCTAAAAGACGAAATACATTTTTATCCAACTACTGTTTCTCATAATTGACACAGAACATTTTTATTGTGTATAAAAATTCGCAGTCTAGTTAGTACTAATTAGTAGTAGTAGTTAGTTCTAATTAGTACTAATGTCCTGCAGATTGTTCTCAAAAAATATTATCTACCCACTGAATTGCAGGTTCCAATTAAAGAAATGCATAAAGAGAGGATTATTATTGGAACGAGCTAATTAAATGGCAGAAATTGTTGAAAGGATCAGTATTGTTTCATCGAAAAAACGGATTACGTGCATATTTCGCACGCCGTCGATTCGCATCGGAAGATATACATATATCAGAAGTAATATTCCCGTGGGTATTCCAGAGGTAACAGCCAGTTATTTACGCGAGGGCTTACAAACCGAGCGAGGACTACGCGCGGCTGGCAGAGGATTTACATGAGAAATTTCACTATTTCTATCCCATCCCGTACACCCAGTTTTATTTTTTCTCTCCATTTTTTTTCCTTTATCCTTCGTCACGGAGCTCGCTTTACTTTACCGTACAATTGAACCCGTGACATTATTATCGCCTCGATAACCAAGAATAATCAACGTCTAAATATCTTATTTAGTTGCCCGGGTAGCTAACGCTGATTCATGAACAACATACAATCAATGTAGACCATAACTGGACAGAGATTATGATCCAGACTGTACATTTGCGCTCACGGCATCGTGAGCAACGCGTTACTCGGGACGCACATTGACGCTCGTTTCACATTGACGACGTCAAACAGCGACAGTCGTCAATTGAAAGACTCATAGAAAGAAGTCAACGACCCGGCAATATACGCGGCAGAGACGTGGCCAAAGAGAGAATTAAGGTGTTATCCCTAATCTAGTTTACTCACAAAAGAGCGGCATTCTGAATTCAGCTTGTTCATTTTTCGAATATCTTCCAACCTCTATTACGTTAAAGGAATAAGAAAAAACAACGGATTTATTATTGCGATTCTCTTAATGAACATTATATTGCATTTTTTCTCCGATATTCTTGTAGAGCATGAAAAGACGAATCCAAAGAGTACCATGAACATGGCATTACGATCATTCGATCTCGAGATATTCGTGTCTGAAAGTAACAAGCGCGACAGTCATCGAATACGTTGTCTTACCTTTCAGACACAAATATCTCGAGATCGAATGATCGTAGTAGTACGTTCATGGTACTCGTTGGATTCGTCTTTTCATACTCTACAAGAGTGTCTAAGAAAAAACATAGGGTATCGCTGAAAAAAAAAAAATACCATTGACCTTCTCGTTAAAAAATGACAAAATTTTGTACATATGTTCTAGAACAGTTGTGCTTAAA
>CM052114.1:3655103-3665125 GCA_028454245.1 Halictus quadricinctus | reverse complement strand
AGATTTAAAGCTGGTGCTAATGAAAG
This sequence comes from Halictus quadricinctus, assembly GCA_028454245.1. Taxonomy (NCBI): domain Eukaryota; kingdom Metazoa; phylum Arthropoda; class Insecta; order Hymenoptera; family Halictidae; genus Halictus; species Halictus quadricinctus. The sequence continues at coordinate 3,665,099 of CM052114.1, read as the reverse complement.
TTCTGGTGAGCAAACATTTGGAAAACGCCCAATGAAAGCACAGTTTTTGGCGCATCCAGAGAACGGTTCGCAAGGGATTCAATTAGATCTTTAATGGAACCTGTGTACCGGACGCTTATAGCCGTTTGCGGCCGCTGGACCGAGCTACAGCTTGCTATAACCTGATCAGGCTCCAACCCTCTCCGCGTCCTCACCCTTCGTGACACTTTCTCGACAAACTTTGGGCAGCACTCCAAGGCACCGCAGAAATCGTGTACCATGTTAGAAATTCAGGGCAGCCTGAACTTGGCTCGCCGCTGAATTCCACTGAACGAACACATGGCTGATCCGGAATTCGTATAGGACATCCTATTACCACGGCCGATTTTCACCTTTCCAACCCCTTATAATTAGGGTAGTTCAAAGTGAATCGAATCACAGGATGAATCAGATCAGTATAGGAATTTCATTAATATTTCTAGCATGTATGTCCGCGGGCACAGCTGCGGGCAAGTGACTTATTAGGGTGGGGGTAGACTGTAGCACAGCCGTAGCTGATCACATAGCTGTGACGTGGCGGGGGCGTGGCTTTGTGCCTGTGGGGCGTGGCTTCGTGCCCGCGGGGCGTGACTTATATAGAGCTATAGAACAGCTCCGATGTAGAACATCCTGCTATCAACGATTTTCACCTTTCTCGCCCACTTGTCGCATGATTAGGGTAATCAGGGTGAGTCGGATAAAAGCAAAAATTTAGCTAATATTTCTTAACTCTTTTTTTGCACATGTTCCTCAAAGAAACCGTGCAACAATTACACATATTTATCTTTATCTTCATGTGTCTTTAGTACACATTTTTTTTGGACAGTGGAATTTCGAAATCGTATAAAAACAAGGATTGTGTAATAAAAAAACCGTGTAAAAAAAGAGTTGGGTGTAGCCAGTGGCTCTAAAAATTCACGCAACCAGAAGATCGATGTCTGGCAACAAGGTAGAAGTAGCAGTTCTGAAGATCGCGTGATCCGTCTTCAGTGTTCAACCATGTATGCTGTCGGGAGCGATTACAATAAGTGGGATACACGTCAAAGGAGCAAAACGATGAGGTAAAGTGATCGAATTTCAAAATCTGTTTCTTTGGTTTGAGTGGCGTCTACACGATACCAGTTAAATACCTGTTCTCCGACCACGAAGTAAGTCCGAAACAAAGCGATCGCAACACATCGATCTGGTTATGTCAACTTCGATTAAGCGAACAGTTTTGTCAATGTATTTACAAGTGTTGTATAAACGTTTGGTGAAATATTTCAGTGTATATGACGGGCATAGCCGAGGGCAATGTGACATCAGCGGGAAAAATATTGTCATAGGCTGAACCATCGAAAGTAGGCGTGGCTCGTTGCCCGACAAACCAAATTCTCTGCCCGCACGGGCAATAGCTGAACGGGATTGGTATAATAAACATGCATGCAATAATCGGCACATTGTCCATGGAAAAGAAAATCGTGTAGTTGTTGTGTAACACTGAGTACAATTCCAAAATGAAAAGTTTATAAAACGTTGTGAGGATATAAAAGGAACAATATTTTGGGACAAAACCATTGCGTGAGTATGTTACTCGTAAAAATGATAAGATACTTTATTTGACACTTACCTTGTCACCATATTTCGACGAGAACTCACAAAACATAAACAAAAGGAAATAAAAATATCGCAACGTCGATGAAGAAACACTTTTCACCAAACTGACTTCAATAAATATTAAAGAAAAACACGTGGCATACTGACGGAGGCTGTTTTACCTTATTCTATGTACAACACATTCATTTTTATGCAAAACATGTACATACTTTGCCAGATGTATGAAATGAGCTTTGCTGTTGAAATAGAAAAAGATCTTAGTTTGAATATTATAAATAATAGTTTCAAAAATATGGTTGCAATTTTTCAATCACCACTCAATTCGAATAAGTATGACACGATTCATACTGTCACGAACGACAGCTTTTCGTTAACAAAAACACGCACACCAAACAGCGTTATCTAATATCAATAACATAGATTATCAATTTAGAGAAAATCCCTGCGTGATAAATTTAAATAAACAATCGCCGACTCGAGATAAATTAGTCCATTATATGTACAGTATTCTAAACAATCTAAAAATCAGCTGGATTTGATGCTCGCGTCTTTTATTAATTTATTTCCAAGCAATTTATCGACATATTTAACACTTAACTATCAAAATTACTTGTATCTGACCTCTTCTGTTGCAATTAATAAAATTATAAAAATTTGGTCAATAAACTTCTTCATCGAACATTTTTTTTTATAATAAAAATTGCACGAAATTGAAATAAATACAATCTTATTATTATAAAACAACATATGTCAGTGGTATAGACTGCACAGCAGTTCTAATGTTAATTGTTAATGATTTGCAAGAATATTCGCGAGTTACCAGCGGATCTTCAGCGCCATCTTTGAGGAATCGTTGGAAACATCTGGTGATCGAAATGGTAATTTTCAAGTTTCTGCCAAAAAATAAAAAGTATCACTGGGAATGTAAACTGCACTAAACAAACTATAAAACACTGTTGGTAATATATGTAATTGCTGAGAAATAGAATTAGAAATTGAAAAAGTTGTGTTCCAATTTGATAAATAATTTAATAAGTAAATTGTTCACAACCTGGAGGCACTGTGAAGATGTTATTAATGATTGAATTCTTTGAACAGAGTGGATTCCATGGAAAATAACAAAATAACCGTCGGTAAAGGAGATCTCTGTAACTCACGCGTTTCCGTAGGACACGGTGCCACAGCGGCGGCCAAAGCTCGTAATTGTTCTTAATTAAACTAAATTGAAGGCTACCAGGGGACAAGTAAATGTGAACCAATCCACGGCATCGTCCTCTTTCCAGCCAATCGTGAGACTCGCTTTTACCGACGTCTACCAATCGCCAGGCAAACCTTATCGACGCTACGAGCGCCAATTCGATGTCCCAGATTACGCTAACTATAATCATTTCACTGGTCAGTCATTTTTCAACATTTACTTCAGAAATTTACCGAAATGTTCGTATCGCTACCTCTCAAAATGTCTCAGAAGATTACGCAACTGTGACTCCAAACTCTGAGATTCGTTTCATACATCTGACAGTACATGCATACATCAGCAATAATTATTAGACTGCGGATTATTATCAAAAATTAAAATTGTCTGCATTAACTTCAAGCTACAGCAGTTGTATAAAAATTAATTTCATTTTTTAATAATTGCGGTAAGCTGGAACTAATGCAACCGATATATTTAATTGCAGTCTAATAATTGTAAATAATCGAATTCCATGGAAGAATAAAAAACATTGCAATATTGATCGAGGGTAATAAGAGGTACAGTGAAGTATTGTGAAGAGCACTTACCTCGGATGTGGGGACGAAGTTGCTAGGTCCGTCGAAAGCTGGCACCGGGACTGGAAGTCCTCTATCCTGTAACAAAAAATCAATATTTGCTACTTCGATATATTTAAAAGTTAAATGTTAAATTCCACAAAGTTCTCATGTTACAGTAAGTAAATCAAGGTCCTCATCAGCCCGGCTAGCTCAGTCGGTAGAGCATGAGACTCTTAATCTCAGGGTCGTGGGTTCGAGCCCCACGTTGGGCGATATTTTTTTTTCTTTTTAATTTTATACAATCAACATTTACCACTGCCTATCTCATTTCTTTTGAACAAATGGGCCAAAAACGCTGTTAAATTGAAAATTGAATTATTTTTATAAGGGTGCAAATCACGACTTCATTCCCCAACTGTATTACATTATTAAAAAAAACACGTGTCCCATATTTTAATTCATAGATCACAAATTCTAGATTGCATAAAACTGGACTGAGAATTAATAACAATACTAATATACCTACAATAAACCTATTATACCTATTGTACCTACTATACCTTATTATATAATATAACTATTTGGATATTTTCTTACATTATTAAATTTCTCATTCGAAAACTCACTATTTAAAAAAGTTTGACTGTTTTACAACCTCTAGTTTCTGAGATATCTTAAAAATTGTATTTTCAACCCCTAATTCAGGGCTGTTTTAACCCTTTCAATGTAAACGACGGCTGATAAGAAAGACTAAGTGTTGAATATTTTTTTTAAGAACTATTCTCCATACAAGTTTCACAAAAATTCTTCGAAAATGGCGGAGAAAACGGCTGTGGTATAACAGGATACTTCAAAACACGGACCAAATAAACCATGTTATAGGTGGGTTGACTGTCTTTACATCTTAAGGGTCTAGCAACAAAGGGTCTATCTTAGTCCCTTCCTCTTTTATAATTCATATTTTGAATCTCACAATAACTGTCTACCCCTTTGCTACTCTAGATCTTAAGACCCCTATCCTGGACAACTATTTGACAAACCCCATAAGAAAAAGGTACAAACCTTGACCATCTGCACCATCTCAGCACACTTGATCCTCACGTTCTGGTATGGGCAGTTGACGCTAAGCCGCAGTATCCCCGGCAGATGCAAAGTAACCAAACTCAAGTACTTGTTGGACTGTGCCTGCCTGGGTCCATCGAGAGCATTCCCAAGGTTCAGCATCCTGCCAACGTCCCCAGTCGTGACATCGGGACTCTCGAGAATCCTACCAGTCTTCGAAGAGACGTCCTCGTCCTGCGAGAGCGGTCTCTTGATCTGTCCAGCGCTGAATTTCCTCTCATCATTCTTGCGCAAGTAATCCTGAGGCTGATCAGCACGTTGGCAACGCTGACGGTCATCGGGACACTCGTTCTCGCACGGATAGACCTCGAAGTTCTCCAGCTTCATGTCCTCGGCACGGGTCTCGTCCGGTTGTCTGTAGTAAATGTCGTTCGCGTTTTCATTCTCGAACCCGTCCAGCGTGTTGAACACCACACCGTCACGGTGCCGGATCGTCATCTCGGTCTCATCGAAGGAGACATCATCAGCGCTGTCGTAACACCTGCGGTCACGGGACAGGAGCTCTTTGGGCCTGGAGAAGTTCAGGTTCCTCCTGTCGAAGTTTGCTCCGAAATTGTCATCGAATTTGGGACTCTTCCCGTAGATCCTGGTGTCGGAGTCCAACTCGTCATCCTCCAGCTGCTTCTGCTTGGCTCCCTTCACCTTCACGTAGTTCTTCGTCCTGGACCTGTCCTCCAGACAGACTTCATTCAGCCTCTCGCTGGAAGAGGACCCAATGAATTTTCTCTCGCTCTCGCTGCTAGACCCGAAACGGGTCTCCGAGGTGTCCTTGAACCTTCTGCACCTGTCCTGGGACTCAATCTTGAAGCCCTTGCCCTCGTCCGATGACGTGGAGTGGCCAGACCTGTAGCTGTCCACGTCGTAGCGTCTTCTTTCGCTCGGGGTCCCGCAGTTGGACTCGTTGACCAATCGTCCGTCAACGCAGTCGAATAAACCTGATGAATATGTTTCTGAGCACTCTAGGCTGCTGTCTTCCAGGAACGCTGGGTTCTCGGTGACGCTCTGAGGGAAGAATCCCTCGGTTCTGAAGCTGTCCTGCAGCATCTGCTGCGGATGGACCGGCTGGACGTTCTTCGGCGCTGATATGGTCGGAGAACGCTCGATCCCCATGTCGTACCTTGGCATCAAAGATGACAGAGGACTTGATTAACCCCTTTTGCTAGCCCAAGATAGATCAAGTATGCGGAAACTGTCAAAGGTGATTTGATATCTATGGTTTCATGGGGGAATTCAACAGGTACTTCAGCACCAATGGGTTTTCCTAGACCAAGATAGACGAAATATGCAGAAATTATTAAAATCGACTTGATATGTATGTTTGTATAAACAAATTAAATTGGTCCGTTAAGGCCAATGTGTTTCTAACTCGAAGAAAATGAAAGAAAATTGTACAGTAAAATTATCAAATCGTTTCTTATAATTTTTCTAATATTCTAATGGCATGATGTTAGTAAATTGTTTGACCTGGACTACTGTGGGTCGCATAATAATTCGCACGGAAGTGAACGGAGTGTGTTCAGCAGCTACCTATAGAATCTAGGGTGTTTCTCGCCAGTTTTCTCCGGCCGTTTAATAAGAGCCGAACGATCATTACAACCGAGAAGTAAATATTATCTTTCTCACGGAACGAGGCACCTCAACGATCATAAATTCTTACGTATTTACGATGTGGGATAGAACGAGGCGTGCACCGCTCTGTCCATAAGCTTCCCAGAGAAAACCGCTCGCTAGTCGTCGAATTCCTTTGCTCATTAAACAAACGAATCGTTCCAGTAAATATTGCGGGAATTACCCTCAGGGAAAAACAAATGCGCTTACTTATAAATGCATATAACTACACGATGTCACGTTTATCAATTTCATATATTTTGTTTCAAACTATTTGTGCTATTCATCTGGTATGTGAAATATGGCATAACTGACCACTTTTAGGAATAGGATACTACAGTTACGTCTTCAATGTTTTCTTCCTATGCTACTGCAGGCAACAATAACTGCAAGAACGTTTATGGTTGTACATGTGCGTGGAAGTTCTCAGGTCATCGCCCTGTGATTAGATCTATATGCTGATCATATAGACTTTTTGTTTGACTTTCCGGAAAAATTGAGATAAACAATTTTCATGCAATTTCATGTGAACATTTCGTTTGTTCATAAACATTCTACCTAATTTATTCTGACACTACGCGGCATAGATATTGCATGTACGAATATGAAAAAGCTGCTTAAACGCGATTCATGTACAGTAACGCTGCCACATATATACTAATTTATTGACATAACTTTTCTGTTTCTAACGATTTTCGTATGAAACTTTCTCCAGCATATTCCTGAAACTTTTCTGCTTAAAACGATACCAAACACGATGCAATTCGGATCGTATTTGCCTGTGTAATCCACGATATAATGGAACCTCTCTTATCCGAACTGATCTACGAGACACGAGCGTTCAGATGATAGAACAGTTACCTGGCATCGAATTGGGTCGTGCTTGGACTTGTTTTAATCAGAAAAATTCGACGATTCTATTGGTAAAAGTTTCATTAAAAAAAAAAAAGTAATGTTTAACTAACGAGATTTTTAAAAGATTCCACTGGAACAGAAAATTCGAGAGAAAAGTCCGGTTTATATCCGAGTGAGCCTCGTGTCTACTTATTGTTGGAAGAAGGTTTCTAGACAGAGATACTCACCTTCCATCCTGGCTCTTGAACTTTCCCCCGACACTCTCAGCGTCCTCCATCTCCCCGGCGTCATCCCAATGATTCGGACTGCCGACACCACTGAGCCATCCCTCGACGGTGTTCCTGGCCGCTCCCAGGGCGATGTCCCTGGCAGTCTCATCCCTAGCGCATAGAGGCGCTAAAAATCTGCTAACGATCTCGACCTCGTCGCCCTTTGTGGAGGTGCCGCTTCCCGTGGAGCTGTTCTGATCCCTGTACATCTCGTTTCACTTTTCGCCACCGATATTTCCCCTCTATATCTCACTCGTTTCCACGTTTAATTAGTCCTCGGCTGGGCGTCCAACTCAAGGATTCGCCTCTCGATCCGGCTTAATAGAAACTAGCCGTTACGATACAAGCCCGGCAACTTTCTTGTATTCCTCTTGCACTCCGAAACGTCAATAAAACTGCAAAGAAAAACGCGGAGCTGCGTTAGAAACAGAGCTGAATCTTACTGTGTTAAATCTCAATTAAATTTGAAATAAACTTCAACTATTATGGTATCTCAAGGGGTAAGTACAGTGAATTCTCGATATATGTCGTGTATCGTCCAGGAGACATACCCGAGTCGAGTTATGTTTACACTCAGAATGGTCCCAAGCCTCTCAAGCTTCGGGGTATACCCCGCGGTAGTGGGGATAATTCTGCGACTTTTATCATCCAGGCCTTGGCGACATATATAGAGAAATCACTGTAATTTGCAGAGGAGAGAATCACTGAGATTGCCACAGAAATGTCTCTTAAAGAGAAGAAATGTCTCTTGGAAATATCGTTCCTCGAGGTCAGTTTTTAAGATTTGAAGGTCGTCGATATTTTTGGTTCATGATGCCTTATATTTTTTCTTCGATATTACTATAGGGCATGAACAGACAAGCCCAACGAGCACCATGAACCATTACAATCACGAGATACTCGTATTGGAATGGTAAGGTTTTAGGTTAGGTTTGTTTCTTTCAGACACGAATATCTCGAGATCGAATGATCGTAATGGTACGTTCATGGTACTCGTTGGATTCGTCTTTTTGTGACCTGCAAGAATATCGAAGAAAATATGCAAGATTGCAGTTAAGAAGAAATATCAATGATCTTGAAAATCGAGACTAAATGTAACTGAAGATCACAAGGATTGATCACAGATTAACTGGTGATCCTTGAGCGATGGCAGACAGTTAGAACGTCCAAGCCAGGGAATGATCGATCGGATCACGGTCAATCGACTGTTACGCGAGCGAATTCCGGGTTTTCGTTAGGTAGTCGGCTTATAGTCGAACAAAGGGAAACAGGGGGGGAAAAGGAGAGGGCCGCGAGTGCTATCCCCGAGTAATGACGGTCGTTTCGTCGCGTTTCGCCGTGAGAATCGCCAGTAAAACTCGTTTCTCGAGGATTTTACTGTCGGTACGCCTAGGCAGCCGTTTCAGGCCGATAGAAAGTAGGCTGCTGTGTGTCGACTGTGTCGAGCGATCGTGTGCCGATCTAGCAGCACACCGGTCGTTTAACAACGGAAACCGGAAGCGAATCATTTTTCCGAATACCAAATATACTTCTCACTAAAATCTGCTACTAAAGCAACCGAGCCTCAAACTCAATCAAAATCCTCCGGAAACTTCTAGCATCAAAATTCGAGTATAGCAATTTTTCCTTTTTGATACTGAAGACCATTCCTTGAAACACGTATTTAGAGACCTTAGTTTTGAGTCAATGCAAAACTTTCTATTCTACATAAATCATCTCCAGTTGTAACAATAAGTAATATAAAAGTTCAAGAAAATGTTTAAGATTTCAAACGGGAAACAAAATTGTACAATAAAAATTTAATAATTTATGAGAATTTTGGGATGACAATATTTTCTTCTCCTTATAGCATAGCAACTTGGGGGTCGAAGTATAAATGTGCGGTTGTGATAGGCGAACCTTCGAAATAAAATCGATCGATTGGTAACACCGCGTTGCTATTGTCTTCGTCCCCTGTCTTGCTAGTGTTGCTGTGTCTCTCAACGGCAACGTGTTACATTGTTCATTACATCGTAACGCAAGCTCCTCGCTGATGAGTCCTCAGTGTATAGTTCCAATTCGAGTGGGCTGTCCTCGATTCCGTGAAATTCACCGATGTTGACTTAATCCATTGGGTCTCTGCAACAAACGAAGATAACGCATTGAGAACATCGTATAAAACATCTACACCAGTGTGACAATGCTAATGTAGTGATCATTTCGTTTTTAATTATTTTATTACGAACATCTTACCAACGTGTTCGTGACAATTTTCTGATTGAAACGAGCCCAAACACCGTACAATTCGGACCGTATTTATTCGTTCAATACACGATAAAGTGGAACCTCGATTATCCGAACCAATGACACCTGAATTCTTACTTTCATTCTTTAATCTCGAACAAATCAACCTAAGAGTGTGCAAATCAGTAAAAAATTTAACCGAACAAAATAGCTGCGTTCTTTTACCCAAACACTCACAATCCACTGACTGGTTCGGATAATCGAGGTTCCACCAAATCATTGATTAAACAAGTAAATACTATCAGAACTGTATCGTGTTTGGACTCATTTTAATCAGAAAAATACCACTAATATGCTGCGAATATTTTCATAAAGAAATAATTAAAAACAAAAAGGTATCGTCATTAAATTATTATTGTCAGCCTGAGCTTGTCAATGTTGCCTGTGATACTGGGGATAAACTTTTCGCAAATATTCCTATTCAAAAATTAGGTATTCACAAGTACCCAAACACTCGTAATCCACTGACTGGTTCGGATAATCGAGGTTC
>CM052114.1:3638814-3655003 GCA_028454245.1 Halictus quadricinctus | reverse complement strand
TGTATCGTGTTTGGACTCATTTTAATCAGAAAAATACCACTAATATGTTGCGAATATTTTCATAAAGGAATAATCAAAAACAAAAAGGTAACGTCATTAAATTATTATTGTCAGCCTGAGCTTGTCAATGTTGCCTGTGATATTGGGGATAAACTTTTCGCAAATATTCCTATTCAAAAATTAGGTATTCACAAGTACCCAAACACTCGTAATCCACTGACTGGTTCGGATAATCGAGGTTCCACTAAATCGTTGATTAAACAAGTAAATACTATCAGAATTGTATCGTGTTTGGACTCATTTTAATCAGAAAAATACCACTAATATGCTGCGAATATTTTCATAAAGGAATAATCAAAAACAAAAAGGTAACGTCATTAAATTGTTATTGTCTGCTTGAGCATCTCAATGTTGCCGAGCTCTTCTGGGCAGTATCCCGTGATACTGGGGATAAACTTCTCGCAAATATTATGGACACCTCTTTCATATTATTGTGCGATGCAAACACTCCAATTATCGAGCTCTCGCTCATTGAATTTCCATTCGGCCGTCCGAGCTCCGAATCGATCGACTTAATATCGCTCGGTGGCAATGTAACTGGAAGCTAATAGGTGAAGCACTACTTCACAGTAGTGAACGGATTATCGCCAATCGAACGTTACGCAACGAACAATTGAGAGCCTGTAACCGTGTGACGTGGCACGGTGTTCTGAATTTTCACACATCGAAGACCAAACACGGCAATTAACGTCCTTTGTTTTTCACGCGCGACGAACAACGCCAGCTCCGACGAAGCACGCAGTCTTCGTCTTCAAGGCAACTTATGCTTCATCGCGAAGCGTCTCATTAACTGTTACGCTCAGGACTATCATAGATCAATGGAGAACGTCGACTCGGCTTCCGAGGCTCGGGAGAAAAATTCGATTGATCCCAGAAATAGAAACGGGCCGTTGTCGGGCCGCGTGTTTACGCAATTAGCCGGGCTGCGGCAGTCTTCTTCATTGATTGATCGACCCCCGCGAGGGAAGGCCTAGGTCAAGGCTGACGGGGTCAGGAAATGAGAGGGGTCGCAACTTATCGAGTCAAGGAACGGGAAGAGGAAGAGAGGGGAAACGAGGGAAAGGGGAAAAGTGAAGAAGAGCGGGGGGAGGGGAGAAGAGAGGCCTTCCCAGTATCTTGAAGAGGATAAAACGGGGTACATTCGCACGCTCGAACGAGGGTGGCATCGATTTCTCTTGATGTCGCAGCTGAATTCCAGCAGTTGTCAAACCGTTGCACTTTCGAACCGTGTTTCCGGCACAATTGTACGGCGCTCGATTCGAATAATCATTCATTCATTCCAAGTACAACATTTTTAGAACACCCTGTATAAGCTCATGTCAATTATAATAATTAGACTTTTTTTACCACAATTGCAACGAACTGAAGTGAAACAGAAATTTATTTTCTTTCTTATAATGTGTAGCAGATTGAAAATAATATAATAGTATATTTAAATTTTTCTAATATTTTTGCTACTTAAAATTACACCTACTAATTTTTGTCATAAATGCATCAAATCCGCAGTCTAATAATAATATTGCGGATTTAATGCAATTATAACGAAAATGAGTAGGCACGGTTCAATGCAGCGAAAAGTTTAAAAGAATTAATATAATGTTTAAACACCGCATTAAATATTGATATAATATTTACACCGCAACAAACAGTATTCTCGGGAGTGTATAAACGATCGGCAAAAAGAGAATTAATAAATAGTTATTTTGCGCGAGGCAATTTTCTTAATAACCGTAGATAGAGACGCTATCCCGCGTCGGCGAGAGCCGGTGCCATAAAGTCTCGCGTAAAATTGAAAACTATGACGATAATAACGAGCGTTCGTTGCATGGAATTAAATGAAACACACGCGATAAACGAGGATAAGGGAAGAAACAAGAAACTAATTATGGCGTAATGCTGGCCGCAATTACGAGCCGATACGCGCTCCTGTAAATCTAATCTGCGACGCAATAAAAATTAATAGACCGCGGACAATAAAAAATGAGACAAAACGACGGATTCGTGGTTAAACTATGGACCGAGCAACAGGAAATTAAAAATCTTGATTATTCACTAAATTGCAGTACTTTGAAATCAGATTATCGATATGTTCCAATATTTTCCGCCTTTAACGCGTTAAAAAAATTAGAAAAAAACGGCTGATGTTATCGATTCTGGTTGGAGCGATAACAGGATGTATGCTGAAGATTCTCTAAAAATTTAAAGTCAATCGGTCAACTAGAACACGATATATCGTGGAAATAGTTTCAAAAAAATGAATCCCTAATTTACAAGTCCAGAACCATGATTGAATGGACCTTTTTCCTCTTCAAATAATTGTTGTTCTAAAATGTAGGCTTGTTGAATATCTTTCAAAGTTTGTGTATTGCTGTGGATTGATATTACCACAGGGCGAATCTGGTTCGATGAGAATCCTCGTCGATCAAAACAGTGTCGGTAGAAATCTGTGTCAGCGATTTCAACGAAATCCTCGCAGTCGACTTCGAGCTGATGAAGCAAAATTTTGTCATCATTTCAGTATGCAGCCTAGTCATCATTTCACGCACCACTTCAGAGACATCCCTTCCAGATGCTCCTCAATTCGCAATGTTAAAGTACCAATATCCAAAGAATAGCCGTTGTGACAAATCTTGCGTAATACATGGTAATATATAACCTAGCAACATATATGTATAAAATGTCTCAACCAAAATATTTTTGACGGAACCTTGAGTTTTTTCTTCGATATTATTGCAGAGCTAAAAAAGACGAATCCAACGAGTACAATGACCATACCATTTCGATCATTTAGTCTCGAGATATTTATGTCTGAAAAATGAGGTGCAGATTAGGATTACCTCTTTCAGACACAAATATCTCGGGATCAAATAACCGTAAGGGTATGGTTATGGTACTCATTAGACTCGTCTTTCCGCGCTCTATAAGAATATCGAAGAAAATATACAGGGTGTCGCGTAAAAAAAGTACTGATCATCTGAAAATTAGTGGATCGCGGACAGATGACTCGAAAATTCATGTAGGATAAAGAAGCCTAATTTAGGCCAGCTCTGAAATCGTACTTAATTTATAATTCGTCCCGTGAATTGATTGAAAATATGACAAAATATGATACACTCTGCACGTTCACGGAGCTACACAAATAAAATAGAATACACTCACTATACATCAACGGAGATATACAAATAAAATGGAATATACTCACGCAGGAGAAAAACAAATAAGTAAATTCGACGATGGCGGCGAAGCGCGACAACATGGCGTTACGCACCCGCAATAATAGCACGCAATAACGGGAACTTTATCGCCGGGAGGAACAAAAGACGACGGAAAAAGAAAGAGGAAAGGTCGCAGAAACAGTATTTCAGCGTTTCCGAGGCGTTTTCAGCGTTTCTTCGCGGCGATCTCCGGGCCGATCTAAATATTTATAATTCCCTAAAGCCTAACCCTTCCTGGCCGGTTCGCGCCCGCATGAATTATTAATGTCATGCCGTGCTACCATATACCGGTGCACGTTGCCGTGCATTCTTGATACGTGTACTTTGTCTCCGCGGTGGAACGATAAGGAATCGCGTGCCCGATTCCCGAAATAATTAAATAAAATCGTGATAAATCGAACCGGTTTACTCGCCAGCCCCTTGCACACGCGCTCGCAGATTCGCGAACGAATATGTTACAACTTCTTTCTTTTATTTTCTGACCGTTTCTCGTCTACTTCGATCTTTTCTTTTAGTGGAAAAATTAATTTTTTTACGCTACAGCTTGTACCGGTGAGACTAAATCAACGATAACTTTTTTGGTTCGAATTATTTATTTATGGGACTTTTACCAGTACGTCCGTGACACTTTACCGATTAAAATGATACCCAACACGACCCGGTTTGGTTCGTAATTACCTGTGTAATCCACGATATAGTAGAACCTCTACTATCCGAACTAGTCAGTGGGGGATTGTGCCCCATTCAATGGCCCATAAAACAGAGACAACAAATCGTACAAGTTTTAGAGACTCGTTTTAAAGAGGAGGCTTCGACCTTCAAATCCGTGGTAAATTCATTTACAAAAAAAATTTTGTGACAAATTTAGAGACGTCTGAATTCGTACCATTTTCGAGAAAAATCTATGAATAATTTATTATTATGCAATGGTTGAATAACCCGGCACAGATATTAATATCGGTGAGCGTAGTATCTTGCAGTTAAAGACAGGGATTATATAATGCTAATTAATACAAATTGCCATAATTCATGACGAGCCAACGAGTTATCCGAGATAAGGCGAGATAAGGCTCGCTCGAATTTCGATACATTTTCCGGGGTTTTGCTCTATACGCATCGACAAAGCCGATAATTATTTTTATTAATCGGCGTTCAGTATCTCCGTCACGCGTAATTACCGCGAGGCCGTGTGAAATTATCACCGTGGTATCATGTGATGCAACGAGAAAATGCAATTTCACCGATCGCATATTTATAAACTGCCTGACGAATGCAGAGTTTCGACACAACACGCAAACAAATTCAAAAATTGTTTAAAAGGCAATATTTGAATATATTTATACATTAACACGTAACCCCTTGAGAACGCACGTCTCCATATTGACAATTAAATTATTGTAGGAACACAAGACCTATAAACCGGACTTTTTCTCTAATTTACGTACACTAACACTACACTCTTGATTTTTACTATGATGGAGAAACGTCTTGGAAAAAACTGTTGTACAGGTCCGAAAGTAGAGATATCGAGCTTTAAAATGAGACTAGTCTCGTCGTTCTATGATTATTCATTGCAGAGTTATAGCAGTTTAAATATGAACTGTTTGTAGGCGAAGATTTGATGGTTCGGATAACAGAGGTTCCATTCTATCGTGCATTAAACGAGTAAATACGATCCAAATTGCATCGTGTTTGGTATCATTTTGATCGGGAAAGTGTCAGGAATATGCCAATCAAAGTTTCATGCAAAAATAATTAGAAACATAAATGTTTTGTCAATAAATGAGTATACGTGTAGACGTTGTATTAATCGTGTTGTAACAACGTTTTCGCATTCGTGCATGCAATATTATGGCAGATAGAGTCAGATTAATTAGTTGTAGTGTTTATAAATCAACAAAAAAAGGTCACATTCAACTATATAAATATAAATGTTTGTTCTTAAATATTATCGGCGCTCGTTGCCGTCGCTGCACGCCTTGAACAACCAACGATAACACAATCAACGAGGCTCACAGAGCCGGATGGACCGTAATTCGCCGTCATTAAAACGGACGAAATTTTACAAATTACTATAGCGTGATCGCCTCGACCCAAAACTTCACCGGCGCATCGAATGCACACCGTCGAGAGATGTGGGAACCGCGTTGCACTCGTCATTCCGCTCGAAATCTTCCCCGATTTCGAATTAATTCGATCCCACCGCGGCCGCGTGCAATTACTTTGTTACTGGACGATTGAAAATCGTCGATGAGACATACAACGTCCATCAGTACCGATCAATTTAAAAGAACTCGGAAACGAACGAAATTGGCAAATCTGCAGTTACGTTCATTTTCGAGCCGCATTGCCGGATCACCAATCGGTGCATCCCATCGTGCATCACAAGCTGTCTTCTGTCCCCGTTACATAATTTAATCACGCAACCGAAAGAGGTTACCGTGGTGACTACAGGGTACGAATCAACGAGAACGTTACTGTCGAATACTGCCAAAATACTGCCGGATAAAAATACCCTTGCATAAGACTAACAACTGGTTTCGACGGTGGAAACATTTTCTCGAAAATGTTGCACATTCGAACGCCTGTAAAAACGTTAAAAAAAAGTCTTCTTGCATGAGTCAACCACGGATTCGAAGGTTGAAGCTTCCTCTTTAAAACGAGTCTTTAAAACTTCTTCTACGATTTTTTGTCTCTGTTTTATGGACCTTTGAACGAGACACTCGTATTCCCCACTAGCTAGTTCGGATAGTGGAGGTTCCACTCTATCGAGGATTACACGAGCAAATACGAACCAAACTGGGTCGTGTTGGGTATCATTTTAATCAGAAAAGTGTCACGGATACACTGGTAAAACTCCCATAAAGAAATGATTAGTAACACAAAAATTATCGTTGATTTAATATTGTATGACCGTCGTAACTTCGTCACTGGAGATCAAGGTATAGTGCACACGATATACGTAACATATAATTACACCGCAGATCTTTATGCAAAATAAAAATTGATTGCATCTGTTGGAAAAAACAAAGTGCAACTTTACTTCAGCCATGAAATCTGTAGCGTAGTCATCGCCAGGATTAAACAGAGATGTACGAATTAAGTCCGGTTTAGGAACAATTTAAAAATGTTCTTAACGATTCAAGACATAAATTAAATTTACAAGTAGCTTCAATGAGGGCGAATGAATGCAGTCGACTTTTGAGAAGAATGCGCAGCATTGTTGGACGATGTTGCAAGTTGCGCGAGTCGCAGAAATCAGAAAAGCGATTATAACGATCTGATTAGCTAAATAATCAAAGCACTGTGCTCGTGAGGGGGGGGGGGGGATGTAATCCAGTTTCCAAGACCAACGTACATACATTTCTGAGACTCACCTGTGGATACTGGACACACGGACACCCGTGACAAAGGTTCGCCTGTGTGTCGGTGTCGGATCGATTCGGCGATAACAGTGCACGACAAAAAGCTCGCTAAGTGCGAGGCGTCGTTACGCCTGCTCGGGTCGATGGTTAGCGCAAATTGCAAAAGAGCCGAGTCGGCGTTACGACCTTGCGACACGCGAAGAGAGTACCGACTATAATACTCGCCACGGGACATCGGAACGTTTCGAGGACCGTTCGCGAGCCGCGGGACGAGTCCACTGACTCGGTGACTGTGTGCGAGCCTGATCAGCCGATCGCTAATTACAGTAATGCCTCGATACATGCGCAAAATCGAAGACCGAAATGTCATTCACATTGAGGGACGACGCGCTCCTTGATCTCTTGGATGAAAGTTAGGTCTGCGTACAATTCAACATTTTTTGACTGAAATGTCGCTTGCATCGATCAGACTAAATCGATGATGACGCTTTTGTTTCTAATGATCTCTTCATGGTAGTTTTACCAGTGTATCCGTGACACTTTTCCGATTAAAATGATACCCAACACGACCCAGTTTGGTTCGTAGTTGTCTGTGTAATACACGATATAGTGGAACCTCCACTATCCGAACTAGCCAGTGGGTGATATCAGCGTTTCGTTAAAAGATCCAGAAAACGGAGACAAAAAATCGTACGTCAAGTTTTAAAGACTCGTTTTAGAGGGGAAGCTTCGATCTTCAGATCCATGGTGGGTTCATTCACGGAAAAAATTTTTTAACCATTTTAGAGACGTTTAAACTTCTACCATTTTTCAGGGAAATCGTACAAACGCGTTTTCAGTTCCTAATCGACTACAGCGAGTGTTCGGATAAGTTTCCCCGTTTTCTCCATAAAAACCAGCGTGATTGAACATCGAGAAAGGAAGGGTATTGAGTTCTATGGGACCCATTGGTTCGAAACGTGAAACTGTACTTTTGGAACGTGCTATAGTTCGGATCAATACGAGTGCTAGAAGCAGATCCGCAGCGACTGTCCGTGCAAACGATCGATTTTTCCGTACGAATCGCCGATTGTTGTTCAACAAATGGAGAATTCGTGTAATGAGGAATCGATAAGGAACAGTAACCAGACTCCTAATAAATTGCTTAATGAGCTCGCACTGCTTCCTTCGAAGCCCATATCTTTGCCATATAATTCGAGTGTTGAATAACACTTGTTGAACGCTGTCGATTTGATGGGTCTTACCGTCGCGAGCCGATTTAATGTCGTCGGTCAACGCGAAACCTAAACGCCGTCAAACCTGTATCGAAAGTGCATCGCCAGTGCATCGAGAATGCATCGACAGTCGCACAATCACAGTGCCAAAAGAAGCACAAGGTGAAAAGAGGAGTGTTGATATTGCGGCTATGTGTGTAAATTAAAAATTACAATAACTGCAAAATTAACTATACGCACATTTATTCGCTTGCGGTTAAAATTCTTTAAATGTTTTCACTGTTTTGCATTCCGGCTGCTCATTCTTGTCGTAAATGCATAAAATCCCCAGTCCATTTGTATTATTATACGTGTAAACCATAAGAGCGTTGTGGTAGGAATTTATGGCTCGTCCTAACATATCTGCCTGTTTCCCTTATCCCACTTTTCATTAACCCGAAATTACATTCGCGGTCGCTGAGCTAAACATACGGTATCCTCGCACGCAATACTTGTTGAACGTTGTGTATCCCCGAGCCGGGAGAGAATGAGAGGGAATGGGAGACAGAGAAAAGCCAGAATTTCATGGATTTAACTGACCACGGACATACAACATACCTTCCCTTTTGCATTATCCTACATGATACAGAAGCGTCTTTGACGAAACGAAGCAAGCACTTTGACAGTAGAAGCTTGAAGCTTTAAAACAAGCCCTGAATGCTTGTTCTACGACTCTCCGTCACAACGTTATAACACTTTGAATACGGGGAAAAATGGTCACCGTAATGTTTATTATCAATTTAATTATGCAGCGTGGTGGGATCGAATATAGTGTTCCTACGAGGAAAGATCAGTCGAAAAGAAAGAATACAATTTTTTTATACGACGCTTCGTTTCCGAGTAAATTAGCTCGTAGTTTCACCTAGTATAATATAGAATGTTCCAACTTAATTTTTTTTACCGAAACCTTGTGTTCTCTCTTTGTTAGTATTGTAGAGCATGAAAAGACGAATTCAACGAGTATAATGACCGCACCATTAAGATTATTCAATCTCGAGATATTTGTGTCTGAAAGAAATAAACCGTTACCTTTCAGACACGAATATCTCGAGATTTAATAATCGTAATCGTACATTCATGGTACTCGTTGGATTCGTCTTTTCGCGTTCTACAAGAACATCGAATAAAATATATAGGGTGTCGTTCAAAAAGGTATCGACGACCTTAAGATATCATTAATAAGTGAATTTCTGTAAAGATTCATTCCACTGTCACATGTATATCTAATCGTCCGCCTTGTACAGCTAGAAAACGATTACTCTATTATGTTTTTCAGTGATTATCATTTCGAAAATGCCACAAAATTCGTCGATTCGGACCACTTTGCGCGTCGTGCCGCTTCGTTCCTTGGGTGCAACACTTGTTGAACATCTCTGCTTCTGGGGCCGGACGAAAATTTCACGGATCGAACAGCACTGACCGGTCTAACGTCGGCTCTGTTACCAGCGAAACGTCCGCGGCATAACAACCGAGAGAGGATAGATAATAGTGCAATACGCGGTGAGAGGGACGAGGCGGAAACGAGGCTACTCCGCTCGAAATATAGTAGTGCTATAGTAGAGGGAGACGGAATACGACCCTGATTGCCAAGGAGAAATCTGCAGCGTGATCTCGCGCGAGCCATGAGCGTGGAATAACGTGTCTTCGTCCAAACCGAACTATTCGACAAGCCGCAAACCTACACAAACCGATACCGAAACGAATCGCGACCAGAAACGACCATAACCACCATCAATTTTATACAACCTATGTCTTGACATTATTAACATTATTAAATGACGAAATAAATTTTTCATCCGGTTCCAGTACCTCGTAAATAATGCAAAACGAAATGTTATTTTGTATGAAGATCCTATTGACGACAATTAGACAAGTATTGTCTTACTTGGCTTTTGCATTAATTATGTGCATAACAAAAGGCCAGGACATATTGTTCATTTCTCTTCATTGTTTAAGACTTCAGAGTCTAGCTCAGTAAGGAAAATATTCTCAGCATTTTAATGAACCCTTAAAAGGATTATATTTAAAAAGTTTTCATTTCGCATAAATTCTAAGTGGTAAGTTTTTCTATTTTCTCGGTTGGCAGCTACCAGTGTTAACAGTGGCAAGGACCGTTTGTTTTTTAATCTCGAATATCTACGTTGAAACTCCGCGGACTCGTGCCGGCTCCGTAAACCGGCCGAGTTCGAACAAAGAACGGATCACGGTGATAATCTTTCTTCGGCTAACAATGGCGTAACCGTGTCCTCCCGGGGCTCGGCCGGGCCCCTTCCATTGACAAAGGGTATGTCAGTTTCGTTGGTAAATATTTCCCGAGGCTTATCCGTGACAGTGTTAGGTGGGAACGATAACACGGCTAGTTGTGTTGGTACGCCTTACCGGCTGCCTGCAGACCGTCCTATTCTACTCGCGCGAGACGAATCGGACCAATCGGCGAATCTCTCGACGATAATTCACGGCGAATGGAAAGCCATAATCGATAGGACCACGCCAACTATTTTATTAACCCTCGGACGACGGCACGGTGAACTAAACATCCGTTTATTCGTGGACAAAATTATTTTAACGTACATTTTTACATTTTAAAAATCGAGGTAGTCCCAATTTTTCATGAAAAACCTTTTTTGAGATTTTTACATTGCAATTTGTAGAATACTGATCGACTTTTGTTGGACAAATTGTGTTGCCAGATCGTCGGAAATGTGTGAAAAATCGTGCTAATATTACTTTATATAGTATAAATTGTGGGTCACCGCAGACCCACCTATTTTTACTAAATGGACTGCGGATCTTTATGCAAAAAAAATTAACGTTTGATTCTTTCTTCATTGATTTTAACCAGCTGATAGTAATGCGTGAATGTTCTTCAAGTTTCGAGTGTTAATTAATTTGCGGAATTCCTAACGAAGCCGAGCACCCCTAAGAAGCCTTGTTCCCGTTCTTGTACGATCGGAAACACGGTGGAAAACAGAATTTCAGGAATACTCGAGCAATTTAGCTGCGTTTTGCCCGGCACCGAGTAATTCTCCTTGGCGAGTCCCGATTCCAACACGGGGAAAAAAAACTGGCAAAATCGGAGTGTAACAGTGCACAGCCTTCGTCTCGAGACAATTACCTACACGTTCCCATCTACATTCCATTCCCGGTAAAGTCTTCTGCGGACGCGGGCAAAAAAAGTTTCAGGCGTCTCTTTCCGAGCGACTCAAGGCGACTCTGTTGCATTAATTCGCGATATCGTGTGTAATCGAGGCCCGGCACGCTAACTGCCGCGCGTTCGTGCTCGCACGGAAAGCAAAAGACGTCCGAATTTCGAGTCGGAACGTTTGCTACGAGGAACACCGTCGGCCATTCGAAATAAATCCTGATTCTGCTGCTCGGCGTCAGTTGATGCTAGATAATTATCGGTGACATCGAGCTTCCGAGCGGAATCGGTTGCACAATATCCGCGAATCGTGCCAAAACAGCCGCAATTCTTGCTAACTCCCGGGCGTCACTGACCAGTATCGCTAATTCGAATGCTCCGGGTGGTTACCGGGAACTCGTTCGCAAATAGTAACGCCGTTCGTCCAGGCGAAGCGTTCGGAAATTTTATTAGAACCAGGGAAACTGCACTGTCTATGCACTCAACTAGAAGAATATAGATAAATGATCAAAATTTATTTAAAACGACTGTATGTATACTGTATTACACTATCTGAAAGAATAGGTGCATAGAACAGCGGGAAGAATCATTCTTTGAGGTGATTGATACTTTTTTATACGACACCCTATATATTCTCTTCGATATTCTTGTAGAGCATGGAAAGACGAATCCAACGAGTACCATGACCATAGAGTTTCGTTCATTCTATCTCGAGATATTCGTGTGCGAAAGCAACGAACCTAACCTAGACCTCACATTTCAGATACAAATATCTCGAGATTGAATGAACGAAACTCTATGGTCATGGTACTCGTTGGATTCGTCTTTTCTGGCTCTACAAGAATATCTAAGAAAAAGTGTACTATAATTATCATTATAACAATAATTTTTAGCGAACGCGCTACTCAGCGTGATTCTGCTCGGTATTTCCGAGTTCCACCGTGGACATAGTGCAATAATAATATCTGGTTTGCTGCGAGAAGTTCGCGGACAGGTCTAGAACAGTGTGTACCCCGCATAAGTGGGCGAGCAGAGTCGCAACACGTATGGGCGAGCTGACGAACGTGCTCGGAGACGAGGCTTTAGTCACGCACTCGACCGGAGTGTGTATCGGGGTCCGTATGGAATCCTAGCTTCTCCCTGCCCTCCCAGGAACACCTGGCCGTAAGCGTCACGGTTAATTTGCACTTTCTGTGAATTTTAATCAGCCCCCGAGCAGAGGAGGATCCGGCACAATAGCACGTACACACTCCAGGTGATTATCGAGCGGCCTGTCCGATGCGCGACTACCATCGGCGATGCATCTCGTTGAATATCGCATTGCGAACAGCACCGATACGCACCGCGAAGACAAAGAAACGTGTTATTCTCCTCAGATAGTACCCCACCTGACTGACTGCGCACTGGGACTGGAAAATATCAAGTTAGAAGTAGGTAACGACGGCCACTTAAGCTAGAATTGAGATAAAACCACTGCAGAAGATGAAAATGAGAAATTACTAATTATACTAATTAAATTTATGGGATATAAAGATAATTAATTTCGTAGAGATTTATTTAATGACGTTATTAAGTAGACGAGAGATGACTTTCATATCGTACACGCCTGGGGGTAATACAGTGTTTACTCTATATATGTCCTAAATGCCTAGCCGATAAGAGTCCCGAAAGTATCCCCACTGCTGCGGGGTATACCCACTCTAGAGCTACGTTCTCCTTTTCTACGTTCGGCGTGGATTAAAGAATAGTGTCTCCTAGCGATATATGTCTCGATATATGGACATATATCGAGTAAACACTGTAGTGGCCACTTAACTGTGACAAAACCACTGTACAAGATGAAATATTTATTGACAAATAATTTTCGTCTAGTTATTGGAAGAGTAGCACACATACAGGACAATGTACATGCACTAGGTGCATCACGCAACGGTGCATGGTGCAACGGGCGTACATGCGGGCGTGTACTTGTGCATATCAATTCCGCGCGGAGGAGTCGCCAAGATCTCATGTAAATCATCGGGACAAGATGGCTCCTCTGTATTTGCTCGGCACGGTGTGCATGCACAACGCGGCACTGTAATGCTCGAAGCATGTTTTAAAAGCGAAAACGCACCGCGGCGGGGAGGGAACGCGCGGAAAGTGCAGTCCATGCACTCCGGCGCGCGATGCACTCGCGCTCGCGATAGTGCTAACGCGTTTTGCTGTACAGTGGGACGCCATTTAACCGAACTATCGTTGCCAAAAAGCCCAAATTAAGCAAACTCGTTGGGCACGCTCAAAGGATACCGCTTGTATTCGCAAAAATAATGGCGATCACGATTGCAACGCCTCTTCTGTTAATACTTGGAAAACGAGGATATAAACATATGCGTTCACGCTATAAACGCTATCTGTTCAAATAGGTGAGTATAAATATAAAAAATTGTTTAACATGTCTGTACCTGTACGGTCTTTTTGATCAACTTTTTGTACATGCTTCACTTTGAAATTTATTTCCAATTTTCAGAACAATGTCATACTATCTGAACAGGTAGGTACACATAATAGTGGAAAGAATCGTTCCACAAGGTCACTGATATTTTTTTAATTGTCGCCATATGTTTCTTCTTGGATATTATTGTAGAGCTTAAAAAGACGAATCCAACGAGTACCATGAACGTACCAATACGATCATTCAGTCCTGAGATATTTATATCTGAAACGCAAGATGTAGGTTAGGTTTATTGCTAACGCGCGCGAATATCTCGAGATTGAATGATCGTAATGATACGGTCATTATACTCGTTGGAATCGTCTTTTCGTGCTCTACAACAATATCTAAAGAAAATATAAAAAAAGAAAATTTTAAATTAAACAAAATTTCGGGAGTTTACATTGTTCATCAAGCTCTATCATCTGGTAGTTGAATTTTCTTCAGGATCGAATCGGTGAAATTGTACTTCTTTTATTTTTGTTCAGTCATTGTCAACAAACTGTCATTAAATTCGTCGGATCTGCCAGCTTGCAGCGTTGCAGTGGAATCAGACAACCGAGGCAAGCCTCGACGTGAGTCATGGGGAACAAGTGCTTATCGCGGAATCGTAAATAACGAGAGAGAACGAGAGACCGGTTACGCACGGCTACCACACACTGCCTATCGACGAAAATCCATTTTTTCCTTTCTCTCTCTCTCCCTCCCTCTTCTGTTCTTTTTTTTTTTCTTTTCACCACCACAAACCGCTTCCTTGACATTATTTTTCTGTCGTGCTTCGCGAGACACGCCGTTAGATACGTCTGACAAGGGGAGAGACTGTTTCACTTTTCAACCTGCTTAGACTCTAATTGTAGGGGCTGATGAATTTAAACGAACTAGAAAAATGATTGGAGCATCTGCTGCGAAAATAAGAAACACTACAAAACGAACAAACGATTGACGACAAAAATGATGAAAATAGTTGCACGGAAAGAACGAAAGACTGACAAAAAAACTGAAAAAGCCACTGTACAGTATAAGTCACCTAAAATTAAGTTCGTGACTAGTAGACTGTGCATTTTATGCATTTATAGCAATTCTGATCTTCCAGAGCATGAAAAATTATTTTAAAAAATTTTAGGAATGTTCTCATCCTTATTGGATTATAACAAAATCTGTAACTAAAAATTTGTTTCTTTCACTAACAATTTTAATTAGCCGCCAGTATATCGATACTCCCAAATCCCTTTTTTCTTGCATTATCTCGTCCTTATTTCTTTTTTATTTCGTTCGGGAAGCTCGACGCAACACGTGGTAGACCAGAATTTCGATAAAACATCCAAACGTTGAATTCCCGGTGACTTTTAAGGGGTTTACATCGGGTCAAGTGTTTTGCAAGCACAGATACCAGCCTGATAAAACAAATTTACTGTAAACAGCGACGCGTGGGCCGTTGAAGAGCGCGGCACGAGAACCGATAATACTTTCCCAACATATTAATTTTATCGATGGAAACGTGTCATGCATAGACGCGATTACAAAATCTTCCCTCCCGTTATAGCTCGCTAATGTTGTAGGTTACAGGCAGGCTGCTAACAGAAAATCTATCGATACGTGTGCGAACCAACACTGATGCATATTTATCTTCGACCGATATCTAGGAATGATTCTTTACATTCTATTATCGGGGCCGAGTAATGTTAAATACTTCACGTGTTCGACAGTTTTGGTCGAGTGGAGAACATTCGATTGATCAAACATGATCAAATTAGTTTCAAGCTGTGCTTCAAATTTTCAATTGCAGGGAACCGAAGTTAAGTGAAAATGTATTCCTTGTATTAATGATTTTAATCAGTTGAAAATGGTAGAACAACGATTTTTACAATGTAAACTACTGCAAACTTTCAACTTTTAAAAAACTGTGGAAACATTTAAAAAGGTTTTATATCTTATTGTATTACTTTTGACTTATTAAAATTATTGCAATTTTTATTTGGCATAAAAATCCGCAGTCCAAGGATAAATCTTAACTTTCCCCAGTTGGTTTTGACTTTGTTTGCAATCACTTTGATTTTACGGGAATTTTAGGGTTGATATCGGGCACTTAGGGTATTAATTATGCAGCAATTTCGTCCCCCCTCGCTTTCATCTGGCCCCAGGACGTTAACCAACAATCCTGCGAGAGTTTGAGCAGACTGAGCCGAGGCAGAGGATCAAATCGAAGTCACTCATGCCTGAACTTCGGCCAGACTCCTCGGGACACCCCTTTTTCGTCTAGTTGAGCCAAATCGAGCGGACATGCTCATCGGCCCCTGTAATCGAGACACGAATCTTTCGGTCCCCAGAATTTTTAGACTTTTTAGACCCGTCGGACTGTGGTCGGTCGTCCGCCAAACCGTGACTAATTCGATCCGCGGTAATGTCTCGATATATGCGAAAAATTCGGGACCGAAACGCCGCCTACATCGCCCACAGACGTACTCCTTGATCTCCTGCCGCATTCTCCGTTCAAAGCCCGATAAAATATTGATGATGAAACTAAATCGACAATAACTTTTTCATGTTTAATGATTTACGAACCTTTCATTGGCCTATTCGTGACGTTTTCCCGATTAAAATGATACCCCACATGACCCGATTTGATCCACATTTACTCGTGTAATCCACGATATACTGGAACCTCCACTATCCGAACTAGT